>CM056049.1:587656406-587927424 GCA_029574335.1 Rana kukunoris | reverse complement strand
TTCTATAGGCGTTTTCGGGTCAATAGAACATTTCACCCCAGGCAGAAAATCAAAAAAAATCTACAAACATAGCAACAAGTGATGAAAGAGATGATAATTTTTCCTATTGGCTAAAATAAGAAACATTGAAGTTCAAAAACGTCCGACGACGCTGTATGCAAACGCTCGAATACGCGTGACAAAACGCCAGAAAAAAAACTACCAAAAACGCTACGCTCAGGTGTGAATGCAGCCTAAGAGTTTGGAGTTTCCAGAGTTCCTTCTTACATCAGAGCAGTGGTCATCAATCCTGTCCTCAGGGCCCAGTAACAGGCCAGATTTTATGTATTACCTTGAGGAGATGCAGACTAGAATACTGCAATCACTGAGCAGCAAATGATATCACCTGTCATGTATTTCAGTTATCTTGCAAAACCTGGCCTGTTAGTGGGCCCAGAGGACAGGGATCCCCGCTGGAAATCTGAGGACGGGGATCACCGCTGGCAGGTCACTTGGCAGAGCTCCTTTTCCATCCCAGCACTGTATACAGACAGCCCCCCCCCCCCCCCCCCCCCCCCCCCACACACACACACACACACACACTACACAGGGCTTAAATCACATTCCTTTAGGCTGGGTTCACACTTGTGCATGCGTATTTCAGCTCTTTTATCTCTGCAGATAGATAAGGGAAGTGTTCAGCAGATTAGCTCCGTTTTTGCTGCGAATTTGGAGACCTGGGAGAAGTTCCGAGTGAGAGGAGAGTGGGGGAGAAATGTATTGAGCTGAATGAGAGAAATTCCTGAAGAGAACTGAACACATCTGCGAATCAGCTGCGTACCCATAGAAGATAATGGGACTGAATTCGCACCTGAGCCGCACCGCAAGGCATACAATCCGCACACGTTTTTTCTGCAATGCGCATGCATCGCACATATGTGAACCAGCCTCATCGAAAACACTGTCATTTACGAAATGTTTACTGCGTATAAATGCGGTTTTAAGCAAGCCGCACGTCCATTCGCATAGGTGTGAACCCAGCCGTTACACACAGTCTGTCAGCCTTCACAGGGTGTATCTATTTTTCTGTTGCCGTTCTGACCTGTGAAATTCTCTGGTTGGAATGGCATTGTAGTCGCAATAGGCAGATACACACTATGCAGATCTTAGCTGACTTGCTGTGTTGTAAAGGAATGTGATTTCAGCCTTGCGGAGGAGGAGTACTATAGAGTGCTGTAATGGGAAAGGAGCTCAGCAGCCAGGCATAGCATCCAGGGTGGAGGGGGGGGTGGTTAGTGTTATGTCTTTGGGGGGGTGGGGTTCATCTGAGATCTGGGGGGCAAAGCCATGTGACACAAAATTTGGAAGCTGCAGCCCCTCAGGAGGTTTTAAGGATTTGTTTTAGCAATTTCTGAAGGTTTCTTTGTCAGTGTGCAGATGTTGGGGGAAGGTCACCTCCCGGAGGTGTGTGCTTTTCCCCAGTTGTCATGGAAGTGGGTAAGCAGACATCCCCGGGTGAGGGGTACAGAGAATCCCAGCTGGTGACTGGGAGACACAGACCAGTGTCTTACCTCACCAGTGACATCAGTCCCATTTTGGCTACAGGATGGCACTCTCCTCCTTGAAGTGACACCTTAGGGCCCTTTCACACGGGCAGATCAGTATTGATCCGCTCAGCGGAGATCCTCCGTAAAATCCCCGCTGAGCTGTCGGCTGACAGGGCGGTCTCCGCACACTGTGCAGAGACCGCCCTGTCTTTCCTCCGCTCTCCCATATGGGGGGATCGGATGAACACGGACCGTATGTCCATATTCATCCGATCCGCCAGTTGGAAGAAAAATAGGACATTCTTCCGTCCGAAAAAATCGGATCATTGCGGATGCGGACAATTACGGGTGTCGGCGGATGTTATCCGCCGACACCCGTAATCACATAGGGACCAATGTATGTCCCGTTTTCATCCGCAAACGGATGGATGAAAATGCGGACATACGGTCCGCACATGTTAAAGGGGCCTAAAGGTTTTAAATAACAAACATTTCATACTTGCCTCCACTGTGCAGTTCATTTTACACAGAGTGGCCCGGATCCTTCTGTTCTGGGGTCCCACGGTGGCTCTCTTGGCTCCTTCCCGCCTGTATACAGTTAAATGTAAACTAGTTATTAATACATTTCTGGAAATCTCCAGAAGTGTAATATACTAATGCAGTACATTTTTGATAGGAAGATACAGCAAGAATACTGTATAGAACTATCACATTTAGAACCCTCTCACGTTATGGCGCTTTTAGCACTAAAAATAGCACCTGAAAAGCGCCTCTCAAGCCACCCAGAATGAAATCCTGTGTGCTTTCACAGTGTTGTAAGTAACGGCGTTAAAATAAACGCCGTTACCTAACGATGCCCCTTTTTGAGGGTAACAAGTAATCTACCAGATTACTCTTCCCCTCTCGGCAACGCCGTTCCCATTACATGGGCGGCGTTACCGCGATTACATACCTGTGTCGGCAGTGCACTGCAGCAGCCGTCGGCCATCCATTATTTAAAAAAGCGCGCCTCCCCCTCTGACTGTTCCGTCCGTGATAGGCGAAACACTAATGTTCCCAGCAGAGCCTCTGTTTAGTGTTCAGCCTATCACGGATGCCTTCTCATCCTTGGCCTCGGACGAGAGGACATCTTGTGATAGGCGGAACACTGAACAGAGGCTCTGCTGGGAAAATTACTGTTCCGCCTATCACGAAACAGCCTGAGGAGGAGGCACGTTAAATTTTTCCGAAAAAGTTGCGTTTAAAAACGGCGCCGCACAAATACCGTGTGACATAAAATATTGCAACAAATCGCCATTTTATTCTCTAGATGCTATGCTAAAAAAAATATAATATATATATATATATATATATATATATATAATTAATGTTTGGGGTTCTAAGTAATTTTCTAGCAAAAAAATACGGATTTTAACTTGTAAACACCAAATGTCAGAAATAGGCTTAGGCATGAAAGGGTTAACCACTTCCATACCGGGCACTTACGCACCTTCCCGCCCAAGCCAATTTTCAGCTTTCAACACTGTCGCACTTTGAATGACAATTGCGTGGTCATGCTACACTGTACCCAAACAAAATTGGCGTCCTTTTTTCCCCACTAATCAAGCTTTCTTTTAAGTAGCTTAACAGGATTACGAGAGAGAATGGAAGTTGAAGACACAATTATTGTAACACAATTTATTTAAAATTTACTTAGACACACATTTGCACTTTGGCCCTTGGGCCTCTTAAGAGAATCTGATAGGAGTAAACAAGCTGAAGAGAAACATGTTATTTTTAACACTCACATATATAATTTAACACTACGGTCACAAGGCCCCTTGCAAGGGGAGGGTAAGGGTCAATATATCCAATTATGTAAGAACTAAACAGACACATAGGGGGTTTTTTTTGTTAAGCTCAGTAAGTCGAGAGAGTACAGGGTTAGAATAGCTACACTCAGTGGAAAGGAGACAGAGGAGAAGGGGAGGATGGAAATAGGGGGAGTGAAAAAGAGGAGAGAGAATTATACGTTTTTTTTTTTTTTTCAAAAAAAAAAATCAAGCTTTCTTTTGTTGGTATTTGATCACCTCTGCGGTTTTTATTTTTTGTGCTATAAACAAAAATAGAGCGACAATTTTGAAAAAAAAATACATTTTTGTTTTTTTCTGTTAACTTTTTTGTAAATAAGTACATTTTCTCTTTCAATTACCGGCACTTATATGGCGGCACTGATGGAAACCAATGAGGTGGCACTGATGGGCACTCATAGGCGGCACTGATGGGCACTCATAGGCAGCACTGGGCACTCATAGGCGGCACAGAATGGCACTTATGGCGTTCTGCTGGACTCGGTCTGTCCCTGGATGCATACATCGGCAGTATTACCCAGTTATGTTTCCTCAAGATGAGGCAGTTGTACAAGGTTGTACCCTTTTTGTCAAGCTCTGCCAGAATTGCTGTAGTTAGAGCGCTAGTCTTACCCCATTTGGATTACTGCAATGCTCTTTTCATGGGTTTGCCTCAGACCCAGATTAGACGCTTGCAGAAAATCCAGAACCAGGCAGTTCGGCTGGCACTCGGGCTACCAGGGCGGACGTCCACCTCCACCCACCTGAAGAGCCTCCAATGGCTCCCAATACGGGAGAGATCAGAATTTGAGGTTCTTTGTATTGCTTACAAAGCCTTTAATAATCTAGGCCCATGTTATATCCGCAAGAAATTGCGGCGACAGTTTGTGACGAGAGCCCTTACGGGCCACGTCACAAACTAGATTGGTGGTTCGGCCTTATAGGCTGAAAAAATGGGGGGGCAGAGCTTTTTCAGTTCAAGCTGCCCAGTTATGGAATCTGCTTCCATGCCACCTGCAACAACAGGAGAAGTACCAGGTATTCAGAAAAGATCTGAAGACTCTGTCGTTTACTAGGGCCTTTAGTGGTTTGGGGTGAGATATCTCTTTCTCTATCTTTTCCCCTTCCCCTTTTTTCCTTTCCTTCCTTTCCCCCCCTCTTCCTTTTTTGTTGTTTTTATGCAGTTTTTAACGTTTTTATAATGTATACATGTAGTACCGAGTGTTAGAATGTCTATATGTTTATTGTAACCGCCACTCTTAGATTTTATGTGTTTTTAAAGTTTGTTCTTTTTGGTATGTTTCTGGTAACGTGACTGGATGGGAAGCAGGCGCATCGATGCAAACATGTTTTGTGAATTATGCGCCTTGTATAAGAAACAAACAATAAACAATAAACTTATGGGTGGCACTGATGGGTACTTATGGGTGGCACAGATGGGCACTGATAGGTGGGCACTGGGCATGGATTGGCACTGAGGGGCACTTAAGGACACTGTGGGGTGGCACTGATGGACTTTGAGGGGTGGCACTGATGTATCTGTTGCCACTGACTGCATCTTTTTTTTTTACTTGGGATGTATTTTTTATCCTGATTTTTTTTTTTTTTTTTGCCCTGGCCAGTGTGGGCATTCCCTGGTGGTCTAGTGTGGGCATCCGAGGGGGGGGGGGGCTGCGCTGATAAACAATCAGCGCGAACCCCCCCTGTCAGGAGAGCCGCCGATCGGCTCTCCTGTACTCGCGTCTGTCAGACGCGAGTGAGGAAGAGCCATCTACGGCTCTTCCTGTTTACATCGTGATCAGCCGTCATTGGACACGGCTGATCATGAGTGTAGCGAGCCTCCGCCGGAGACTCGTTACCGAGATCGGAGGTGCAGGGTGTCAGACTGACACCCCCGCATCACCGATCGCCGCGCTGCGCGCCCCATGAAATCCTGCAGGACATTGTACAACGTCCAGTCACGATTTCATAACCACTTCCCCGCCGTCAATCTCCTATTGACCGGGCGGGAAGTGGTTAATAAAGCCATTTAAGATTCTGTATGCTGTTTGCTGGAATGGATACAATAACGAGAGTAAATGCGTAAAATGTTAGGAGTCCAATAGACCACGGCTCTTCTAACATAACAGTCAGATCTTATCAAATATTAAAGTAATACTTTTTTTTTTTTTTTTTACACAATAATATATAGGATTACATATAGTGCTGACAGATTAAAAGAATGTTCTGCCCAAAATCCTTTTACCAAAGTATTGGATAGAGTGGGAAAGGATCTCTTCCTCAGGGCTCAGCATGTTCACAAACCTAACACACCACAATAAAGACACTGATTTTAAAAACAATGACAGGTAATACTATTACTTAGGATGTAGGTTATCAAAATCTCTGGAACTGAAACAGTTTGTACTTGCTGCTCCTATGGGTTCAGTCCTCCTAGGGTCACTTTACTGTAATGCTACAATCACAAGGGTCTCCATATACTTCCCTATATGTTTACAGTCCCACGTGTGCACTATTGTCTCATTGTATAAAATGGTATTAGGATATGTAACCTTATGTGTCCCTTCTGATTAGGGCTGCAACTAACGATTATTTTCATAATCGATTAGTTGGCCGATTATTGTTTCGATTAATCGGATAATAGCCTTAAAAAAAAAAAGAAATTTGCAGTTTAAATTTTTTTGGGGCCAATTTGTTGTTGGGCAGATTACAAAACACAAATTGCTGCAAAAACACATTACACGCTTTTCTGCAGCTTCTCAATTGAAGTATATTGAACCAAAAAAAAAATTAGCACCGTTTTGCGTTTAAAAAGTCCTTGTCCTTTCCAAATACGCAGCAGCTGAAGAAAATCATGGATGTGAACGTGTCCCATAGGAAAACATGTAAATAAACTGTAGGTGTGACCCAGGCCTGAGATGAAAAAAGTACAAAAAGAGCAAATAATTGCTACTGTAAGGAGTTAATTTGTGTACTGTGGGACAGTGAAAGTAATATTTAGGCCGGAATCACACTTGTGCGGTGCGAATTTCAGCTCTTTTATCTCTGCAGGGAGATTACAGAAGTGTTCAGCAGATTAGCAACATTTTAGCTGTGAATTTGGAGACCTGGGAGAAGTTACAGATGAGAGGAGAGTGGGGGGGGAGTGTATTGAGCTGAATGAGAGAAATTCCCTGAAGAGAAATGAACACATCTGCGAATCAGCTGCGTACCCATAGAAGATAATGGGACTGAATTCGCACCTGAGCCGCACCGCGAGGCATAAAATCCGCACACGTTTTTTCTGCAATGCGGACTGCGAATCCATCGCACATATGTGAACAAGCCTCATTGAAAACAATGTTTTTAGAAATGTTCTGCGTAGGATCTTTCTGCTAGCAAGATCCTACTTCTAAACATCAGTACATTTTTGTTCGTTTTTTTTGTCAATGTATAAGAGGGCTTAGGCCCCTTTCACACGGGCAGACCGATACGTTTATTAGGCGGACCCGAACGGACCATCCTTTGCCCTATATGGAGCGATGGGTGTGTCCATTGACACCCCGCTAAACACAGATGCTGTTGGACCATCTGTCTGTCCATAGAGGAGAACAGGCTATGTCTGTATCTGTTCTACATAAGGATAGGGGACATGGACAAGACATCCGCCTGCTCAGCGAGGATCAGCGAAACGATTCCCCGATGAGCTGGCAGACTTCGCCAGGAGTCCGCCTCATGTGAAAGGGGCCTTTTTTTTTATTTTTATATAGTATAATTAAAATAGGTCTTGTCATTACGTTTGTTGTGACGTACACTACAGTATATTACCTAAAGTATCGGGACACCTGCCTTTACAAGCACATGAACTTTAATGGCATACCAGTCCACCCGTTACAGCTTAAACTCTTCTGGTAAGACCGTCCACAAGGTTTAGGAGTGTGTCTATAGGAATGTTTGACCGTTCGTCCAGAAGTGTAAGGGTGGGCCAACTCTATATTCAACCCTACGGACTAATGCCTTGTACACACGATAGGAATTTCTGATGAAAAAAGATGGAATTTTTTCTTTAGAAATTCCTATCGTGTGTGGGCCCCATAGGATTTTTTTTCCGTTGAAGTTTGTAAATAGAACATGTTTTATTTTTTTCTGAGGGAAAAAAATCCTATGGAAAATTCTGATCGTCTGTGTGGAACTTCCGGCGGAGAAAAAAACACGCATGCTCAGAATCAAGTCGGCGCATGCTCAGAAGCATTGAACTTCATTTTTCTCGGCTCATCGTAGTGTTTTACGTCACCGCGTTTTGGAAAGTCAGAATTTAGTCTGACAGTGTGTATGCAAGACAGCGTAAACAGAATTCTAAAAGAAAATTCCACCAGATTTTAGCCCATAGGAAATTCCTATTGTGTGTACAGAGCATAAGACTGGGATGCCATTAAAGTTCATGCGCGAGGAAAGGCAGGCGTCCCAATACTTTTGTTAATATAGTGTCTATTGGTGAAAAAATCAAGATAAGATATGTTTTAACGTATATCTTTTGTTTATCCACAGATATGAATTACGCACGATTTCTTACAGCAGTGAGTGCAGCTAGGAAGCCCTCACCTATACGAGCACTGAGTAAGTACTGTGATGCAGTAGTGAATGTCTCTCCCGGGATAATTGTGATGGTGTCCAGGGGATACTTCTTGGTGGTGCTGGGTAGGAGGTACTGCATGTGCATTATGTGCTCCTACAGAGAAATCCGAAATCAAAAAGGACCTAGTAGGGAAGCCCATAATGGATTCAACTTTTATGACAGGCTCATTAAATACGTTGTGGCAGCAAGTTGTGAGGCTTTTCCCAGGCAGAATTTGCAGATTTATCCTAGGTTCACACATATGCGTTTTTTTGTGCGTTTTGCAGTTTGCAGAAATGCACAAAAAGTCCATTTAACATGGTTTCCTATGGCACACGTTCACATCTATGGGCCAGATTCAGGTAGAGTTAGGCTGGAGTATCAGTGATACTCCAGCCTAAAGCCCCGTACACACGGTCGGACTTTTGCCCAACCAACATCAAAATCCGACACTTTTTGCATTTGTCCGACCGTGTGTACGTTCCATCGGACCAACTTTTTTGGCTTTCATCGGACAAAAAGTTGGGTCTGCGAACGGACCAACTTTCAGGCAACAAAAGTCCGATGGTGCAAAGTCCGATCGTGTGTACAGCAAACCATCGGACTTTTGGACAAATTACAAATGCGCATGCTCAGAACCAATGTTAAAATCAACCAACAATAGCAGAAGTTAACCAAAGGGTGGCAGTAAAGAGCAGAAAAGAGCAGAACAACCACGTGATGATGGGAAAGTTTTAGAAAAGTTTGCAGAAAAGTCTGAGCGTGTGTATGCTATGGGTGTGATCGGACAAATCAATTAGGACAAAAATCCAAGGGAAGTTTTGTTGGATGTCCGACCGTGTGTATGGGACTTAACTCTCACTTTGAGCCAACGTTTCTGTTTTCTGTAGTCAGAAAACAAGAAACGCCGGGTTGGAGTTCCTATACGAGCGGCGTAATTGTATTTCGCCATTGTGTCGGAACTTCAATTTTAAAAATGGCGCTCGGGGCGTTCCCAGCTGATTAACGCCAAGAATATGCTAATCAGCGAGAATCGGCAATTCACGATCGTATTCGGGCCCGACGCAGTGACTTTCCGACGTTTCCGTAAGAGATACGCGGCGTAAAGAAAAACCAGCCCCCTAGTGGAGTATCCTATGTTAAGTATGGCCGCCGTCATCGCATCGAATTTAAAAATGTTCGCGTTGTTTGCGTAAAACATCCGTGAATGGGGATTGACGTCATTGACGTTCCCTGACAGAATTTGGAGCATGCGCACTGACAGTCGACGCATGCGCAGTACGTTCGCCGTTTTTTTTTTTATGTTGACGGGGGGGGGGGGGGGGCAAAGCTGACCAGATTCTGAATTGTCATCTGCACTAATCACTTAAAGTGAATGAATTTTTTTTAACAACCAATGTGACTACATAAACAGGATTAAATGGTGTTTATCTTTAATTTGCTCGTCCCCTCCCTTTCCTGGCCTTTCCATATTTGTTTAGTAAAATTTTTTTTTTTTTTTTTTTTATGGACCGGGGGGGGGGGGGGGCAAAGCTAGCAACTAAAATAAAGTGAATGAATTTTTTTTAATGACTTTTATTTTATTTTTTTATTTATTTTTTTATTTATTTTTTTACTTTTTGCAAGTCAACAAAAATACCGCAATATAAAAATACAGCTATGTAGATATTAACCAATGTTACAGTAGCCATGTGATAAAAAGGTAAATGAGTGACTGTGTATATTTGACCCAGACTTTTAATCTGTTACTGTGTGTGATCTTGTGTGATCTTGGGTATGTGGGAAGACCTAATATATTACCAGGGTAAATGCAGCAAATGCATGACCTCCAGTCCAGTAAAAGTACCCTGTAAATGCTGACACGCTCATTTGCCATGTTTGTCACAGTTGTTTGCTGTGTGAGAATAATGGCCAATTGATTTGCTCCTGATAAATGCATTGCGTCATTTGTACATTGGCATGTTTTATCCTACTGTCAATGTATTTAATGGCTTTTTTTTCATAGGCTGTTTTATCTTTTACAGTGAGAATGGAGCTTGTTTGTGGCTATTGCATGTATTATTTGAAGTTTTTTTTTTTTTTCTTTGATTAATGGGCATTGGTCATATAGTTAAGCAATTATTTAATTTGCTTGGCTGTACTTAATTATTCTAAACTCTTTTCCACGTCCAATTTTTACTTTCCACGTGATATGAAAGTGTATGACTACCTAAATGACAAGAATAAGTACTGTGAGCTGTATATATATATATTCTTACGTTCCTAGGTGGACGCAGCATCAGTCCATCTGTCCCCTGCTGCTTCTACACTGAGAACTGAGCGATCGAAGACAGCTGATCACTTGGTTCTCGGTCTTCAGTGAACAGAGAGCTAGTGACTATAAAGGGGTTGTAAAGGTACAATTTTTTTATTTTTTTTCCTAAATGGCTTCCTTTACCTTAGTGCAGTACTCCTTCACTTACCTCATCCTTCCATTTTGCTTTTAAATGTCCTTCTTTCTTCTGAGAAATCCTCACGTCCTGTTCTTCTGTCTGTTACTCCACACAGTAATACGAGGCTTTCTCCCTGGTGTGGAGTGTCGTGCTCGCCACCTACCTTGGACTACAGGAGAGTCAGGACACTCTCTACGTTGCAGATAGAGAAAGGAGCTGTGTGTTAGTGGGTGTCCTGACTCTCCTGTAGTCCAAGGGAGGGGGCGAGCACGACACTCCACACCAGGGAGAAAGCCTTGTATTACTGTGTGGAGTTACAGACAGAAGAACAGGAAGTGAGGATTTCTCAGAAGAAATAAGGACATTTAAAAGCAAAATCAAAGGATGAGGTAAGTGAATGAGGACTGCACTAAGGTAAAGGAAGCGATTTAGGGAAAGAAAATTGTACCTTTACAACCTCTTAAGTCACCAGTTCTTTGATCTGCCCCTCCAGCGCTCACTGGCACACTGGGCTGTGAAAGGGGCAGCAGTGGCTGGTTTGGTCTCTCAGCAGCTCACTGAGAGGCTGAGCCAGCTGTCGATTCCAGGCATCTGGGTGGACCTCGACATTAAGGCCAGCATTTCTCCAGGGCCTGGACCAGCTGTTGGCTGAATACAGGTCAGAGGATTGCAGAAGGACATGCACTCCTGTGATCCCCAGGAATAGTAGGGCCAAAAGAGCTTTCGGCCTACTTCTCCTTTAAAGCAAATAAGACCAATCCTATTGCTTTTTCAGATTATACACAGATGCTGTACAGTGTCCAAAAAATAGTTCAAGTCTTCAAAACAAAACCCATGTCTCGGCTCTAACTATACAACAGCAGTCCTAGCTAGCAGGCGCCACAAGCCAAATGCTTGTCAGTTTAAAAATACATTGGTTATTTTTGTGTTTTTCAAAAAGGTCACCAAACTTAGCTCTAGCAGATACCTTCACAAGTTACAAAGCACAGGCTGTGTGTCTCTGGTGAGATTAAAATGCCTGACGGGGCCCCCGCCTAAGATGTACCGCGCCCATTGTCATATCCTTGCACACTTTCCCCTGCAGCTCTCCGCTAACCTTCTTACTTACCTACATTTACATCTCCTTTTTTTCTTTTTTCTGTTTCTTTCTCGCTTTTACTTTTTACCTCTTTTCTTAACCACTTGACCACCGGGCCTATTTTGGTACTTCTCTCCTTTATGTAAAAATCACAATTTGTTCGCTAGAAAATGAATCGAAACCCTCAAACTTTTTTTTTTTTTTTTTTTTAGAAGACTAAAGAATAAAATGGCGGTCATTGCAACTTTTTTCTCGCACTGTATTTGCGCAATGATTTTTCAAACTCCATTTTTTGGGGAAAAAAAACGGTTTCATGAATTAAAAAATAAAAAAACAGTAAAGTTAACCCAATTTTTTTGTATAATGTGAAAGATGATATTACGCCGAGTAAATGGATACCTAACATGTCATGCTTTAAAATTGCGCACACTCATGGAATGGCGCCAAACTTCGGTACTTAAAAATCTCCATAGGCGACGCTTTCAATTTTTTTTTACAGGTTACAATTTTCGAGTTACAGAGGAGTGCTAGAATTGTTGCACACACTCTAACTCACGCGGCGATACCTCACATGTGGGGTTTGAACAGCGTTTACATATGTGGGCGGGACTTGCATGCGTGTTTGCTTCAAAAAGACCCCACATCTCTCCTCCAGGCTTACAAGCATGAGATTGTGAAAAAAATTCACTGATCTTATGCCAACAGCCGCAATTGCGGCTTTGTTTACTTCTGTTATGATGTCACACCCGGGCCTCCGACGGTCATAGAGATGACCAGTCATCTCTATGCTTCCCAGCCAGCGCCGGTCGATTTGCTCTCCGGGCGCCTGATGGCACCAAGGGAGATTGACAGTTATTTTGTGTTTCTATTATTTGCAAATAATCGCACCAACTGTTGTCACCCTCTCACCAAGTTGCTTAGCGATTATCTTGTAGCACATTCCAGCCTTGTGTAGGTCTACAATCTTGTCCCTGACATCCATGGACAGTTCTTCTTTGGTCTTGGTCATGTTGAAGAGTTTGGAATTCGATTTGATTGCTTCTGTGGACAGATGTCTTTTATACAGGTAACAAGCTGAGATTAGAAACACTCCCTTTAAGAGTGCTCCTAATCTCAGCTCGTTGCTTATACAGAAGACACCTGGGAGCCATAAATCTTGTTGATTGGGGATCAAATATTTATTTCACTCATTAAAATGCAAATCAATTTATAGCTTTTTTGAAATGTGTTTTTCTGGATATTTTTGTTAAACGTATTATTAAATATATACTGATCATTTCTTTGTCAGTGGGCAAATGTACAAAATCAGCAGGGGTTCAAATACTTTTCTCCTTGCTGTGTAAACCTTTAAGTTTGCCTAGAGCAGTGTTTTTCAACTCCAGTCCTCAGGCACACCAACAGGTCATGTGTTCAGGCTTTCCATTATTTTGCACAGGTGATTTGATCAGTTTCACTGCCTTAGTAATCACCACAGCCATTTCATCTAAGGGAAATCCTGAAAACTTGACCTGTAGGTGTGCCTTGAGGACTGGAGTTGAAAAACACTGGCCTAGAGCACGCTAAGTGCATGTTCACATTAGGAGTATCTACAGACAACAGCTAGAGGAAGAGTGTACGAAGACATACCATAATAAAGAAATTTAAGCAACAAGATAATATATTGTAAAATGTAAATAAAATAATGTTGGGTTAACTTTACATGAATGACACACACAGGTTGGCACTAGACTGGAATATTTTGTTTCGTTTTTTCGTTTGGAAAATAAATTTATTTAGTTACTCCCGAAAATCGTTTTGATTTGTCGTTTTCGTCTGCAAAGTTTTCATCCGAAAACGAAGATTTTCGATGCTTTGTCGAATTTTCGTTGTTTAATTCGACAAAGCATCGAAAATCGTCGTTCTGAATACAGTGAATAGGTAGAAATTGAACGAAGAAAATTTGACAAAGCATCGAAAATCGTCGAATTTTCGTCGTTCAATTTCTACCTATTTACTATATTCAGAATGACGATTTTCGATGCTTTGTCGAATTGAATGACGAAAATTCGACAAAGCATCAAAATCGTCGGATCTGAACGAAAATACGAAAAATTTCGGATCTTTCGGTTTTCGTTTCTTGCGCTTTCCTTTTCGTTCGTTAAAACGATAACGGTCCTCCCTTCTTTTTTTTTTTTAACAGATATTCTCTAAATCCTTAAGGTTTCTTGGATGTTGCTTGGCAACTCGAAGTTTCAGCTCCCTCCAGAAATATTCTATAGGATCAAGGTCTGGAGACTGGCTAGGCCACTCCATGACTTTTAATGTGCTTCTTCTTGTTGCCTTGGTGGTATGTTTTGGGTCATTGTCATGCTGAAAGATCCATCCATGACCCATCTTCAGTGTTCTGGCTGAGGGAAAAATGTTCTCATCCAATACATGGCCCCATCCATTGGCCCCTCAATGCGGCAAAGTCGGTCTGTACCTTCCGTAGAGAAACGGCCCCAAAGCATATTTGTTCCACCTCCATGCTCCACGAAGGGGTCTTCGTGTTCTTGTCATGTGATCATGCAATAAACAATTTGTTTGGATGCTACTACATTGATCCATGGTGTGCTGGCTTCCAGTTGGTTGGTGCTGCAGCCTCCAAACTTCCGAGAGCTTATCCAGGAACTTGTGTGATGGGAATATTAGTATTCCCCCCTCCTCAAGAAGGCACATGTTCAGTCATGCCAATGAACATCTAAATCGGGTCAGAGTCTTGCTATGCCTAATGGGACTTGTAGTTCTGCAACAGTTGGAGGTCTGCTAATTGCATATCCCTGATCTAAATGATTCAATAGAAGGATTGGGAGAAAGTGCTGTGGTCAGATGAAACTAAAATTTAGCTCTTTGGCATTAACTCAACTCGCTGTGTTGGGAGGAAGAAAAATGCTGACTATGACCCTAATAACCCCATCCCTACAATCATGCAAACGTGATGCTTTGAGGCTGTTTCTCTGCTAAAGGTACAGGTCGACTTTTCCGCATTAAGGGGTCATTGGATGACCTTAATCCTGTAGAAAAGTTTTGGAAGGAGCTGAAACTTCGAGTTGCCAAGTGACAGTGTCACGTACCTGGTAGGAGTTTGATATGATGTGGTCGGCCACTCTTGTATCTCCAGCCCAACTTGCAGGTTCTGGGTTAGCAAATTCCTGGAACTTCCGGAAGGCAGAGATCGGAGGAATATCCGGGTTAGTCATCAGGAGCAGGGTCAGGTGGGTAGCCGGGTTTGGTAACGGGCGGGTACAAGGGAAACGGCAGGAGCAGAGTCAAATGAATAGCTGGGATCAGGAACCAGTAATCAGAGAGGTATCTGAGTCCAGAGGCGGAGTCAGGAAAGCCATAGTCAGCAACGAGAACACAACGGAAGGCAGGAAATCGTGGCACAGCTGAAGACCAGTCAGCATTGTTTGGAAGTCAGAGCCCCCTTTAAATAGGCAAACTGGCGCCAAGAGAGATTAGGGACGCACTCCTGCGCGTGCATGCCGTCCGATGCGCAATAGCGATCTGGAAAGGCTGCTGTGTCCCGTGCGCACGCGCATGAGCGCCAGTGTTCCGAGAAGCCTGCCGTTGTTCTTGAATGTGCACGCATGTGCGCCAGGGGCATTCTAGTAGTTCTCTTACAGACAGCCAAAAAACCTTAAGAATTTAGAGAAGATCTGGAAAGAAGAGTGGACCAAAACCCCTCCTGAGATGTGTGCAAACCTTGTCACCAACTACAAGAAACGTGTTATCTCTGTACTTGCCAACAAGGGTTTCTCCACCAAGTACTAAGTCAGGTTTTGCTCGGGGATCGAATACTTATTTTACTCCTATGATAAAAAAAAACTTTAGACCCTTCATTTCTTTGCAAGTGGGCAAATTTACAAAATCTGCAGGGGTCAAATAATTATTTTCCCCACTGTACATTGTTGGTAAGGTTGAATAAAGACACCAGTCCATCCAGTTCAACTTGAGTGTGTGTATGTGACTACTATATTTACCATATGTGATAGTCATAACCTCACCCAAGCTCTACCGCAAAGTGAAGGCATGATGAGCTGCCTATCGGTGCATTGGCTTGAGTGTCCCATATACGGTACATAAGATAAATTAAAAAATACTTATTTTTTTCCCATATAATAACTCTACAATATTTATATTTTATTTTTTAGCTGATCTGTTAATGAGGTCTCCACCTTCCATGATATCTTTAGCGGGGGGGATTCCAAATCCAAATACATTCCCATTCAAAGCTGCCAGCATAACATTGGATGATGGCACAGCCATAGAGATTGGAGAGGGTTTGATGAAGAAAGCTCTACAGTACTCTGCAACAGCTGGGTAATATCATAATTGCTAAGGCTGGAAAAATAACTTTGTTGCATTTTATGTTTATTTATTTTTATATACATCATTTTATTAGTGGTAAGTTACTTGAATTGCTGTATTTTAACCATTTGCCCACCAGGCTTTTTTGGCACTTTTTGTTTACAAGTTTAAATCTGTGTTTTTTGCTAGAAAATTACTACTGACCCCCAAACATTATAATTTTTTTTTTAACAGAGACCATAGGGATTAAAATGGTGATCATTGCAATTTTTATCTTGCGGTATTTGCGCAGCATTTTTTGGGGGGAAAAAATACACTTTAACCACTTACGGACCGTCCGCCACCGTTGTACGCCAGTATTTTGAAGAGGGATATCGTTGTTATGGCAGCAGCTAGCTACCATAACCCCGGTATCCGCTTCAGCGGGTGGTCCGCTTTCAGATAGAAGTGGTCTCTGTGGCGGATTCGCCACAAGATCATTTTTATTGCGCCGGGAGAGGGCCAACCTCCGCTGCTGCTCTCCGGTGCCCTCCGCCACTTACCGAAGCCGCCGCCAGTGGCGGAAGCGATCGCATCCTCTCTCTGGCTTGGTATGGAGATGAGTGAGGGGAAGATGGCCTCCACCAGTCTCCATATCATTGGAGGGTGGAAGCAATGCCAGAACGTCACTTCCACCCATAGCTCCTAAAGGGACCCTTTTTATTTATTTATTTTTCAAATTACTTATTTTTTATTTATTTTTTATTGCATATTAATGTATTTTTGACCACCGATCTTATATTTCTATTACAAAGGATGTTTTCTTGTAAAAGGAATAAAAGTGACTGATGTATAAAAGATTTTGACCTCGTCCTGCTGACCGATCTTATATTTCTATTACAAAGGATGATGAAGGTCAGCACCCCCCGGGTGTTATTATAATGTTCTCAAGTAATTTAATAGCTTTAAACAACAAGTGTAAGATGTCATTTTCGACAGCAGAACACCCCCACCTCCCCCCGCTTCTCAACTTTAATCTTCAATGTGACATGTAATTTTCGGCAGCCCCCCGCTTCTCAACTTTAATGTGACATGTCATTTTGCTTAGGGCCCCAGGGAGGTCAGGATCAGCACTGAAAGGGGAAGATCTCCTAAACCGTACAGGTTTAGGAGATATTCTTTTTACCTACAGGTAAGGCTTTTTATAGGCTTACCTGTAGGTCAAAGTGAAAAAAGAACGAACACTGCTCAAGGTACACATGAGTGATGCTACCCTTTCAAAACAGTCAGCAATCAGCTTTCGCGAGAGACCGTTTTTAATGAGCCAGAATATACAAGGTTGTTCCCCTCTTTACTGTGTATTAGAAGGGTGTCAAAGCATCATATATCTTAATATTGTATGCACTGTATATTTAATTATCTATTTTCTGTTGCATTTTAAGTCTGCTTTAAAAAAAGCATATGAGCTGAAAACACACTTAAGGCATTAGCTAGCTTATAAAAATGAACTGAACTGTTATTATTTATTCACATTTGCATCAAATAAATTGAATGCAAGTCTTAATGACGATACATTTGTTATATAGAATTCCTGAATTAGTCTCCTGGTTGAAAGATTTACAGAAGAAAATGCACAATCCGCCTACACTTAGTTATAGCCCTGAGAAAGGTCAGATGGAGCTGTGCGTCACCTCTGGAAGTCAGGAGGGCCTGTCCAAAGTAAGCTGCTGAATCCAAAATTTGTTATAAAGAATTTTTTGTGTTGTTGCTTGACTACTGTTCCTAAAAAGGATGAGTGAAAATTTAACCACTTCAGCCCCGGAAAAGGATTTGCCCCCTTAATGAACAGGCCATTTTTTGCGACACGGCACTACGTCACATTAACTGATAATTGCGCGGTTGTGCGACGCTGTACCCAAACAAAATTGGCATCCTTTTTTACCCACAAATAGGGCTATCCTTTGGGGGTATTTGGTCACCTCCTATGGCTTTTATTTTTTGTGCTGTAAACAAAAAAAGACCGACAATTTATACTTTCTGCTATATAACATATCCCCAAAAAATATATAAAAAAATTATAATTTATTCATCAGTTTAGGACGATATATATTCTTCTACATATTTTTGATCAAAAAAATCACAATAGGCAATTGATTGATTTGCGCAAAACTTGTCACGTCTACAAACTACAGGATAGATTTAGGGACTTTTTTTTTTTTACTGGTAATGGTGGCAATCTGCGATTTTTAGGAGGACTGCGACATTGCGGCGGACAAATCTGATCCCAAAGGACACTTTTTGGGGACAAGTGACATTATTACATTGATCAGTGCTATAAAAATGCACTGATCAATGTAAAAATGACACTGGCAGGCAAATGTTAAAAACACTAAGGGGCGATCAAGGGGTTAAGTGTGTTCCCTCAGCGTGTTCTAACTGTAGGGGGGGTGGACTTACTGGAACATGACAGATCACTGTTCCTGATCACTGGGAACAGTAGATCTCTATCATGTCATCTGGCAGAAGGGTGAATCGCCTTGTTTACATAGGCAGTTCCCCATTCTGTCTCTCCTCACCGCAAGCAAGAGTCTGCGGGACCCGCGGGCACGCTCCTGTGGCGCGGTGGGCTCGCTATTCTCCCTTCCAGAGTCGACCTGCCACGGTATATCTGGGTGAGCAGGTCGGGAAGTGGTTAAGCACTGTGCACTTATCTATTTTGCCCCCACCTATAGTACACCACCTTACCCTGCCCCAGATACATACATACCATCCTGCGGCCACACCCTGCCACAATATCTACATCCTTCAGGGAAATCATTCCGTGTTCGCTGCATTCAAAAACTGTCATATAAAACATGTAGCACTACCCCCGTAGGAGCTGCTGGATTAGATTTGGACCTTGCATGTTACCTCAACATTCATTGTCTAATGGAAGAAAATCTGTAAAGAACTCCAATGTCCACACAAGTTGTAACACCTTTAGCTGCTAACTTGCAAGAAAGTAGAAGGATGGAGGAGCAGGGGAAGGTTCAGGCATAGTACAGATAACTGGGGAAAACTTCTAAGTCGCCGACCCGGCGAAACTGTAAGGTAACATGGATTGTAGATCATCCCTTAATGGAGTCACCAGGCCTATCCTGAGACATCAGCCTTCCGGTGGGTCCCATTCTGGGCATGTCATCCCCTGGTTTTCTCCATTAAGTAGCTTCCTCTCGTAAGACGGACAGCTCAGGATCACTTGAAATTATAGGCCCCAGTCAGGATGGCTGGGCCTACTTGGTAGAAGTACAGCCTCGGGCCTCGAGGCAACGCCTCTCACATCATGGCGTCTGTCCCCTAAGTATCTTTCCCCAACATGCCCAGTGGGCAGACCACTCCCACTGGGCTACTCCCGGGAAAAGACACCCAATGCACCATAGCCTGCCTGAATTCCAACATTGGCCGGTGGTGGTATCGCCACCTACAGGCAACAGTGGGAAAATCCCTTCAAGCACAGCCAGAACAAAAGCTACTTTTGTATCAATCCTCAGTCTGAGACAATTATCAGCTCAGACACCCACTAAATTTAACATAGCGCCTGGTCATTAGGAGCAGAGTGCCACACACACACAAACACACACACAGGGGAAGATTTACTAAAACTAGAGCACTCAGAATCTGATGCAGCTGTGCCTGGTAGCCAATCCGCTTCTAACTTCAGCTTGTTCAGTTAAGCTTTGGCAATAAAACCTGGAAGCTGACTGGTTTCTTTTCAGAGCTGTACCAGATGTTTAACTCTTCAGTTTTATATATATTTATATATATAAGCACATGCAACTACCTTGATAGGTAAGGCTACACATTTTACAACATAAACCATTCCTGACTAGTTTTCAGTAGGATAAAATAACCATTAATTAATATCACAATCTATAAACCATGATGAACTTTACTGGAATTGACATTTTTATTTACACTGTACATGTATGCATAAATATATATGCTATATGTATTGTAAAAATTGTATGTTATTAAAACGAATCCACCAATATACATTTTTTTCCATTGAGATTGTATCTACAACAAACCTGTTAAAGCAAATTTAAAGTTGTCCTTGAACTTCTGACTTACCATGTTAATGGCAATAAGAAAATATTTTCAGGTATTTGAAATGCTTGTGAACCCTGGAGACAATGTCTTATTGGATACACCGACCTATTCAGGAACTATAGCTGCCGTAAGTAGTCTTTTTGTATGTCAAGATTTTGTTATCAAATAAGTAACAATATTTCACTTGTTTACAGTCATTGTAAGCAGATGATCTGATCAATCCTTTATGTATTACAAGTAACTTAACAGAAATTGAGACCCATCTAACAATGTGCCACAGTTTTCGGTGCAAACCAGAAACTGCAAAAACTGAACCTCAATTCCCCACTCAACTATTCTTCCCAGCACCTTTACAGCTTTACAGCCCCAACTTATGCATACTCTAATCCACTCCAACAGTCCACTCTGCCCCAAAAGTGTCCACACTGTTGCCACTATCCCCTGCCACTGCACACTGTGCTTAGATCTGACAGTTGGCTCTGCTCCAAAGGTGTTGCGACTGCTCCCTCTGTTCCCTGCTCACTACACCCCACTGTGACAATCCGCTCTGCTTGTCCTCTCTTATGCCATTGCAGTTTGTGACCAAAATATTTAATTGGAGTTTCACCATATATCCCACCATTTTCTTATGCACTGACCATTATATCCCTCTTGCAAAACAAATAAAGGGTTACTTTCTCCACAATTCCAGTGCACTCATTTTCAGGCTTTATGATACAGAAGCTTTCACTGCCATGTGTTATCACTGAGCATGTACTACAACTCTGACTATACTACATCTGACTATTCACCAAGCTAACCCCAAAACAAGGATCCTGTTTTCCAAAAAAAGTGGTATTTGTTTTCATCTGATTCCAATAAAATTTGAAAATAAAGATGCTTATCCTTTGTTCCATGCAGTAATGAAATAATAACCATTGTATTCCCAGCCCCCGTCAGCTGTTTTTCTGGATCCTGTGTTCCTCCCCGTCGGTTCCACTTGTGAGGTTCTTTCCCCCAGTGGCATACTTCCTGTCCTCTGACTTGTCTTAGTGCCTTCCTAAAATCATCACATAAAGCAGGACCAGCAGCAACATCCCATTGTGATGACCTCCTGCATTGTATGTGATGGCACATGAGTGCCTTTACATATTCCAGAGCTGGAGAACTGAGGAACAGAACACCAGCTGTTGCGGTGTTCATTGGCTTCATCAGCTCAGGGGAGGGGGGAATATTAATTGAAGTCCATCTATGCACACTTGATCCCATCTGTACTTGCCTCTACCATTTTGTAAGCAATAGCCAAAAATTTAAGTTGAACAGAAGCATATACAGTAATTTTGAGGAAACAGAATAGTTTTGTGACATCATGAATCTGATAAGCTTTTATTTACAGGTAAGACCTTTGGGTTGCAATCTCATTGGTGTCCCCACTGACCAACACGGTATTATTCCTACGGCTCTTAAGGAAGTTCTTTCTAGATGGCGACCAGAGGATGCTACTAATCCTGAAAAGAATAACCCAAAAGTTCTATATACCATACCAAATGGAGGTAATCCTACTGGGGCCTCCCTGACTGAAGAGCGCAAAATAGAAATCTACCAGGTAATCTAAAATGGAATGATTATAACCTTTATATTAACAATTACAATTATATTAATTGAGTACTGTCGATGAGAATTTCTTTTTGCACTAACATACAATTTTTCAGGACACACATTCAGGGTATGTCCCCTTCAGGTTCGGTTCACACTGGATGCCAATGCGGCTCCCAGCAGGGGTCCTTCGCGTCCTGCTTCACCGTTTCAGGTCCAATTTCAGCCTGAATTTTGGGCTGCATTCGGACCTGAAACGGACCAAAAGACTTACAGGGCTCTTCTGCAAATTCACCCCGGAGCCACATCGGAGCCACATCGGAGATATGTGAACCGGCTCCATAGTGAGCCATTCACGTTCTTCTGCTATTGCGAATTGGATGCAGAGATCCTGCATCCAATTTGCAATTGTGTGAACTTGGCCTCATTCAGGTCCCAGCAGTACTGATTCATAAACGTTTTAGCAGAATGTTAAGAAAAACAAAACAAAAAACACAATCTCTGAGGGGAAAAAAAGGGCAAAACAAACACACACAAACAAATGTACTTGACAATGGTAATAAAACTAGCATAGTTAGTAAGACAGGGCAGAGGGAGAGCTATAGACTGGGGGCGATGATTGTCACAGGGGTCGTAAAACTGTTGGATAATAAGTAAGGCAGTCCATATCTAAAGTTAGGCCGTTATATTTTGTGTCAAATAGAAGTATCATTCTTTTTTTTTTTTTAACAGAAACGTTTTTATTAATAAAAAAAGGAAAGGCAAACAAAACAAGAAGGGTTACAAATAAATCAGCTGAAAAATAAAGATACAAAATAAAAAATAAATAAAAAAAAAATGGTACAGAGGTCGAATCAACAATACCATGGTACAGTAGAGGTTCAGTACAGAAAGGAGCTGTACTAAAGGAAAACTACGAAGATAAACACTGGTTGATATACAAAAGATCAAAAATCAAAACCTGTCAGGGTCAGGATGGGCAGCTGGGTACGGCAATCCCTATCTATCCATGTGTCGGGCATCAGGGCAAAGCATCATTCCCAATTGGGGGGGGGGGGGGAATGTGAGAGGCTGCAAAGGTTTAGAAGGGGCCTTGGGCTCCCGCAGTCTCTTGTGGCGTACAGGCAAACAACTGGCCGAAGCCCATTACTAGGAGGGCACAGCCTGCGTGTTCAGTACATTAAACACTCGGGAGGCGGTGGGCATACTAAATATTGTCAGGAGTCACCAGAGCTACTCAGTCACGAGGGTCATCGCAGAGTCCAGATCATCTTAGCCAGCGGCACTAAACAGGGGTCGCCCTAGCCGTCACCCATGACTTCCAGATCTTGTCAAACTTCTGGGGGCACTTACGGCCCATATACGTCAGTCTGTAAAGGGGTAGGACGGAGTCCACCAACGCAAGCCATTGGGCCACCGTAGGGGGAGCCGCCAGCTTCCACTGGCACAGCAGTGCCTTCCTGGCGTAGAAACAGAGGTAGAAAAGTAACAGTCCAGCATGTGTGAATTGAGTCACGCAGTCTGTGAAACCTAAAAGGAGAATTTTAGGGTCCAGTGGCACCTGAAGTCCAGTAGCGGCATTAATTTCTGTCACCACTCCATCCCAGTACCCCTGAATGACCGGGCAATCCCAAACGACATGATAGAACGATCCCACAGCACCCCGGCATTTAGGACACAGGTCTGATTGAGTGTGGAAAATTCTGGCAAGCCGCTGAGGGGTGTAATAGGCCCTATGGATAAATTTAAGCTGTATAAATCTGTCTTTAGCTGATATTACTGTCGGTATGTAACGGGACAGGACCCCTTCCCAGTCGTCCACTGAGAGGTCAGGAATGTCCGTCCTCCAAACCCGGAGAAGGGGGGACTCCCCTTCTGAGTCTTCACATGTTAGGCGAAGGTAAATGGAGGATACCATCCTGTCCACCCCACGCGAAATAAGGAACCTCTCTATCCTATGTGGCTCGACTGTAGTCACCCTGGGGAATTGTGCTTGCGCCGCATGTTTCAACTGTAGGTACCGAAACAGCATCCATGAGGGGAGCCGAAACTTTGTACGCAGTTCTGGGAAAGGGAGCAGCAACCCATCCGGCATAATGTGTTGTACTTTTACTATTCCAAACCTGGCCCAGACACTGGGGTTCGGGATAGATCTAAAGTGCGACAGCCTCGGATTACCCCACAGTGGGGCATGAAGCGAGACGGAGTCAGGGACTGCAATCATCTCAGCAACCTTGTCCCACACCTGTAGCGTAGTACGCATTGGGAGGGTTGCCTGTGGAGCAGCCCTGGGTCCTCTGTAAACTAAATTGGTAAGAGCTGAATAGGAACCCATAACAGCAGCCTCAAGGTTCACCGCAGGGTTGGACCTAGTCTGCCGGAACCACCAGCGTACTGTGACCAAGACTGCTGCCCAGTAGTACTTCCTAAAAGAGGGCAGAGCCAGCCCCCCCAGAGACAAAGGAAGTTGAAGCTTGTGCTGTGCTATTCTGGGGGCCCTCCCACCCCAGATAAAGGAGGAAACTACACCATCTAGCTTGCGGAAAAAGGAAGCAGGGATTGGGACAGGGGTATTCCGAAATATATATAGCAATTTAGGAAGAAACACCATTTTCAGCAAATTCACCCGTTCCACAGGCGTCAGGGGGAGCGCTTTCCATGCCTGACACTTCACAGTCAGGGCTTGTAGCACCGGGTATAGGTTATCAGCCAAATAGTGTTCTAAATTATTACTAATATCAATCCCAAGATACCTAAATTTAGAGACCCTGCGCAGTGGCGTCAAGTCCACTGAAGAGGGTGGAGGGCTAGAAAGGCGAAACAAACTGGATTTATCCCAATTGATACGAATTCCTGAGAACCTACCGAAATCATTAATGAGCTGGAGGGCCGTGACCAGTGATTGGGAGTCATCACCGAGATATAAAAGGGTGTCGTCCGCATATACCCGTTCAATCAGCGGACCCACCTCCAGGCCCCTCACGTCTGGCGTCGAGCGGAGCATAATGGCCATGGGCTCGATTGCCAGGGCGAAAAGGCCCGGAGACAGCGGGCAACCCTGTCGCGTCCCCCTGCGCAGCTGAAAGGGGGGGGAGACGTTACCGCCAGTGCGTATCCTGGCCACCGGAGACCCATAGAGCATCTTAATCCAGGCAATGAACCGACAGCCAAACCCGAATCTAGCCAGCACTCGCCACAAAGTCCCACTCAACGGAGTCGAAAGCTTTTTCCGAGTCGAGTGAGGCCACTGCTCCATCAGTATTCCGCTCGCGGAAGAGCGCTATGTTGGTGTGGAGTCTGCGGATATTTATATCCGTGCCCTTCCCTGGCATAAACCCCGACTGATCACCATGGACCAATGAAAGGATCACTGTGTTCAACCGATTGGCCAAGATCTTAGTCAGGATTTTCGCATCCACATTGAGTAGAGATATAGGCCGATAAGACGAACACAACTCCGGGTCCTTCCCAGGTTTAGGTATTACAACAATCACCGCCTCCGACATGGAAGTCGGAAGACTCCGTCGCTCCAAGGCTGCGGTGAGTGTAGAATGGAGATACGGGCCCACCACCTCCATATTGGTCCTGTAGAACTCCGTAGGGAGTCCATCAGGACCGGGAATCTTGCCTGCCTTAATAGCCCCCTGGACCTCCTTTAGCGTGATGGGGGCCTCAAGAGCTTGGCTAGCCATGGGGGTCAGGGAAGGGAAATCTAGGGAGTGCAAGAATGCGTCTAGCTCATCTAGAGTGTATGAGGCCTTGGATGTGTAGAGTTCCTGATAATATCGCTCGAATCTGGCATTTATCAGTGCGGGATCCGAAATCAAGGCACAGTCCTCACCCCTTATGTTGGCTATACACGAGCTCCCCGATCGCTCAGTCGACAGCCAAGCCAACAGTCTACCTGATCGTTCGCCCTGCTCGAAAATCCGCTGGGTCTGAGCGAGGAGGAAGCGGCGGCATGAGGCAGCACGGATGAGTGCCAACTCCCTGTATGCAGTAAGCATATCTGCGTGGGAACTCCGATCGGGGGACTCCGCGTATCTATTCTCAAGTCTCATGGCTCGCTTCTCTGCCTCCGACAATTCTAACCTGGACTCTTTCCTAACCTTAGATATATGAAATTGATAGCTACCTCTGGCATAGGCTTTGAAGGTGTCCCAAACCACCTCAGGGGGAGCCGAACGGTCATTGTGGGTCCAGTAATCCCCAAGCTCCGAGATCATCAGCGGCTCCAACTTTTCATCCGTGATCCAGTATCTGGAGAGTCTCCACAGCCCCAGCGCAGCGGCCGAATCCGTGGAGAGATCCACCAGAACCGGTGCATGATCTGATATACCCCGCGGCAGATGAGACACCGCCAGTACCCTGGACAGGAGGGGGTCAGTAGCGTAGACCAGGTCTATGCGCGACAGTGTCGCGTGTGTTGCAGAGTGGCATGTAAACTGTCTGTCGGTCAACTCAAACATATTCTAATCAGTAGGAAATTCATTCTGAGTATGACGTCACAAATAATGGAAGCAAAAAATGATGCAAACTGTGCAAACACACAAAAGGGGCCATCAATATCACAGGGTCATACAACTGCACCTCCAGTAATGTTGTGTACCTCATCCAATGCCAACGATGGAACAAAGGATCTTACATTGGCAAAATAGGATAGATGTTGTGAACAAGAATGAATTTGCACAAACATACCATCAAGGAACCTAAAGAAGATTGTTTCTGCACATCTGTTGGACATCATTTCTCACTTCTGCACCACTCTATAGAAGACCTCTAACGTTTTGGTTCTTAAGGGGATGTCAAAACTATCCAGGAAAGGAAAACTTTTTTTTTTTTTTTTTCATTCAAGTTTAAGTTTATTTTCTGAATAAAGTCAGTACAATTTAAAGAACATATCAGGAAATCAATACATTTTGTTACATATCCTTAAATACTGAGACATTGTTTGCTGAAGTCATCACTACGTCATTTCTCAACCATACCTAAATAACATTCTATCTGCGATGAAAGGAAAACAGGTTCAACAAGGGAGTAAATTCTGACCCTAAGCCATATAGTCTAACCGGGGTAGCTCCCTACCCTCCCCCAAATCCTGCGGGTTCCTATAAATCCATCTAGGGTCCCTAGTCTACAGCAGTTGGGATAAATCAAAACCTTATTGGTCCAACATATATAGAAATGAGATGGGAAGGGCACCCTCCACCCCCACTGACACCCCCAATGGGATCACTCTGTGCCCGGGGAGGTAGAGTAATTCCCCCAAACCATCCCGCCCCCTTAGCAAGTTATTATAAATATTACAGTTTTGTGAAGTCCACTTCGTGATGTACCTCCATTTCATAAACTTAAAACTTCTCAAGTACCTCTGGTACAAAATGTATGATATCTGGACCGATTAAATGAACCTAATACTAAAAGAATAAATAACAAGTTCGATGAAGAGAGAGGGAGAGGGAGGGAGAAAAAGAGAGGAGAATCCCTCTTCAACTTCCTCCACCCCTATGATAGAGGCGTAACATGTGTATATATATGGAGAACGTTTCCCAAACAGATTATACAAAAAACCTGAACACAAGCACAGCATAAAACCAGAACATAGAGAAGAAAAGTAGAAGAGAAGGAAAAGAGGAATGTGAGAAAGATGGAAAGAGAGGGAACGAAAA
This sequence comes from Rana kukunoris, assembly GCA_029574335.1. Taxonomy (NCBI): domain Eukaryota; kingdom Metazoa; phylum Chordata; class Amphibia; order Anura; family Ranidae; genus Rana; species Rana kukunoris. Next base: position 587,900,324 of record CM056049.1, on the reverse strand, counting down.
AGAGGGTAGGGGTAAGAGGGTAGAGAAACAGAGATCCTACCTGCCAGGTGTGTACATCAGCCTACAGTAAGTTATGTTATCATCCCTTTATGGGGTGTGAGATCCCTAAGTACTTTATCCATGGTTCCCAGATTGCGTTAAACTGAGTAAGTCTATCCAACATTGAGCCAATTCTCCTTTCCTGTTCCATTATCCAGGTGATCTTTCTTTTCATACTTAAGATTGAGACCGCCTGTTTCTTCCAGGCTGCAGCTATAGTGATTCTAGCTCCTGTTAGGATAAACCATATCAGCCTTCTGGTAACCTTTGATACTTGTGGTATGAATCCATTCAGTAAGGCAATCGCCGGGGACTGATGTATATTACAACCCGTGATCCATCTAATTATATGGAACACTTTACTCCAAAAACCTCGTATTCTTGGGCATTCCCACCAGGTGTGAATCATGGAGCCCACGCCTTGGCATCCTCTGAAGCATAGAGGTGAGGATGAAGGATATATGGATGCCAGTCTTAGAGGAACTAGATACCATCTAGTAAATATTTTGACATTCGCCTCTATGAGTGATATGTTGATGATACCCTTTATAGATCTATGGAAGTTTTCTCCCCAATCTTCCAAATCCCACTCATCCTGAATTTCCTTCTCCCAAGCTAGCATATAGGGTAATTTATTGACATTGTTCGCAAGGGATTTGTAAATTACAGAAATACCACCCTTCCTTACTGGGGCCTGTTCACATTTTCGTTCATAGGGCGTAAAATGACCAGTTACAGCCTTGTCAGTCCAGAGTTTCTGTACAAAACTGTAGATTTGAGAAAATCTTGATTTCTCTGAAGGAGGAAGATCAAGACTGTCCCTAAAATATTGTTCTGATAGAGGACCTGAGTGGGAGAAGAATCGTCCAATGTGGTATACTCCCTTATCTCGCCACCACTGGAAGGATTCAACGTTCACATTGGATGCAAAGGACGGGACCTGAAATATATCAGTTAATGGTAGACTCTTAGAGACTAAAGAGGGATTGCCCCTGAGCGAGTCCCACAGAACCAACGCCTGTGACAGTGCCGGGGACATAATAGAATGTCTGCGTTTGGGGATAGACCACACAAGATTTTCCAATGAGCATGTGGGGGACGCCTGTTCTTCCAGACTAACCCAATCAGGTTGGTCCTGTTTGAGGTATATATCTGACAGTTGTGCCAGTCTAGCTGCCTGGTAGTACCACAGCAAATTTGGGAGTCCCAAACCTCCCTGATTAGGGAGATTAAAGAGGCTACGCGATGATACACGGGGGCTCTTTTTGTTCCATACAAATTTGGTGATCTTACCCTGAAAGGTCTTCAAGTGATTCCTTTTTATCGGAATGGGGAGAGAACGAAAGAGGTACAGAAGTCTAGGAAGAAGAGTCATCTTGACAGAGTTTATCCTGCCAATCCAGCCTATATTCTGTGTATCCCAATCACCTAAATCAGATTCAAGTTTTTTATACATAGGAGGGTAGTTGGCTGTATATAGATCCTCAAATTTCGAAGATAAATTGATACCCAAGTATTTGATAGATGAGCCATTCCAACCAAATTCATATTTATTTTGTAGTAAGGAAACTACATCTACAGGAAGCGAGACATTGAGGGCCCTAGATTTGGACATATTGACTTTAAGGCCAGAGGCCCTGGAGAATTTGTCAAGTACAGAGTAGATTTCGGACATAGAGGAAATCGGGGAAGTAACAAATAGTAGCAGGTCATCCGCAAATAATGCACATTTGTGGTCCTTACGGGTACATTGAACTCCTCTGATATTCGCGTTATTCCGAATCGCTATTGCCAAAGATTCTATAACAATTGCGAATATCAAAGGAGACAATGGGCATCCCTGGCGGGTTCCCCTTTTAATTTTAATAGATTCTGAAAATAGTCCCTGCAGTCTTATTTTAGCCTCAGGAGAAGAGTAGAGTGCAGATAATATGCCCAAGACTCTTGAGCCAAACCCCCAACGTCTCATAACTTCAAACATATATGGCCAGGAGACCGAATCAAAGGCCTTTTGAAGGTCCAATGATAAGAGCATCCCTTCTTGTTTTTGATCTCCTATCCAACCGGATTGCAATATGGAGATTATGTCTACCGCTCTCCTTACTTGGTCAGGGCCTTGTCTACCAGGAATGAAACCCACCTGATCCTTATGTATATACTGACCAATGAAGGATGCTAGTCTATTGGCTATTATTTTGGTTAGGATTTTAAGGTCATTGTTAATCAACGATATTGGTCTATAGTTTTCCACTTGACTGGTATCCTTGTCAGGTTTAGGGATCCCAGAGATATATGCCGAATTCAGCTGAATATCTATAGGATTTCCCTTCGTTAAATGGTTAAAAAAACGAGTAAGGTATGGAGATAGAAGAGCCGAGAAAGTCTTGTAGTAAGGAGCAGAGAAACCATCTGGTCCTGGAGCTTTATCTGTTTTTAACATTTTGATCACTTCCAAAACTTCCTCAATCGAGATGGGAGCTTCTATTTTCTCTCTATGCACTTCCGCCAGCGAGGGAAGGTCCAAACTATCTAGGAATTCTCCCACGCTATTAGAATTGGAGAGTGTTTCAAAGTCGTAAAGTTTTGAATAGAAGCTTTGGAAGGAATCCATCACCTTCTGAGGGTTCAAGGTAAATAAGCCATTGGCTTGTTTAATCTTAGGGAGGACTCTCGGCCTTAGTCTAGGGCAAGGATCTCCAAACTACGGCCCTCCAGCTGCTGTGGAACTACACTTCCCATGAGGCATTGTAAAACTCTGACATTCGTAGACATGACTAGGCATGATGGGAATTGTAGTTCCTGAACACCTGGAGGGCCGTAGTTTGGAGACTCCTGGTCTAGGGGATAGTTTATGCGCCAACATTGGACCAATTTTATCTTTTAATCTATAAAATCTAGCTTCCGACCATTTAAGTGCCTCATCTGCTCTTACCGTAAGCGCAAGATTCAGAGCTGTCCTGGCAGCGTCCAATTTAGAAGTTGGGAAACCAAAGGGGTCCAATTTATGCTTTTTGCTCAAATCGTCAAATGTCTTTTCAAGTTCTTCCACCTCCAGCCTCTTCAGTCTTTTTTGTCTGGCTGCAATCTGTATTAGTTTTCCCCTCACTGTCACCTTGTGGGCCGCCCATAAGGTTTCTGGAGAGATTTCCTCTATGTCATTATTTTTAAAGTAATCTGTTATAGCTTGTTCAATCTCTGTGGCTATAGTTGTGTCTTTCAACAATGACTGGTTGAGGGTCCAATGAGATACTCTTTGATTAGAACTGTTTTTTCTTAGAGATAACAGAACCATGGAATGATCCGACCATCAGATGTCCATAATGGAGGACTTCTGGGCCGAGGGGACATGGTGATTGGAAAGTAATATATGGTCTATACGTGAATACGACTGGTGGGGGTTAGAGAAGTGAGTAAAATCTTTAGCAGTTGGGTTCAATTCTCTCCATATGTCGGTCAATCTATATTGGTGAAGCACGCGAGCGACTTGGGTACTGGTTTTAGTAGGTCTAATTAATTTAGCCTTTGCTGGGCCGGATTTATCCAGTCCAGAGTCAAAAGCCAGATTGGAATCTCCCCCCATAACTATGACTCCCTCTACCAAAGGCTGGAGAGATTCAAGCATTTGGCAGAAGAACCCCTTCTGTCCCCGGTTGGGAGCATAGTATGATATAAAAGTGTACGTATTTCCTTCCAGGGTGCCCTTTACCAGAATGAATCTACCCTCTGGGTCCGCGTATTCCTTAATTAAGTTGAATTTGCAGTGTTTGGAGAATAAAATTGCCACTCCTTTAGTCTTATTTTCGGCCTTTGACAGGTAGAATAATGGGAAATGAGCATGTAAGAACGAGGGAGTATACCGCTTTGGGAAGTGGGTCTCTTGTAGAAATACCACATCAGCATGAAGGGATTTGTAGACTTGTAGCGCCTTTCGTCTTTTAACTGGAGAATTCAGCCCCTGCGTGTTGTGTGAAACAACACGAAGGGGAGCAGGAGGATTAGCCATACCAGCCATGGGATATAAAATTGGCAAAGCTAATTCTCATGCGTTCCCAAACAATATCCGTATCATGAGACACATTAAACAACTTGGGTACATTATCCGGTTTGCAAAATAATGACTGTAGACACCTAAACGTAGGAGCTCTCATTGGCAGGTAGGTCGGGGGGGGAAGAGTGAACAGAAGAGAAAGAAATGATAGAGAAAAAAGAAAATAGACAAAGACATTTTATCCATATGTAAATTAACGTAAGGTCAAAAAATGACCCAGAATGAGGGGAGGGTGTATTTCCCCTCCCCCATTCAAACACGTGACCATAGAATAGCCCAGAAAATAAAGGCTATGTTCCCACTCCCCGGGGCGACGGAACGTCGATCCAAGGGGTAGGCTGAGGCCCAATGTCTCACCACCGGCTGCCAGCGACAGCTCAACAAACTGTAATGTAAATCACTGTTATGAATAATTCAACCCAGTATGACATATTAAAAGAGACAATAAACTATTTTAACTTTCCTAAGAAAAAACAACAAACACAAAAAAAAAATATAGAAATATACATATATATACATATACACATATGTATATAAACATTTCCTAGGAAAGTATTAACATGTAGCTTTGGTGAGATCTATTTTCCTGGGTATGGAAAAATAGGGGAAAAAGAGACATCGGTGACCATCCCTTTGAAGAAAGGGGAAAAGACACAAACATGTTCCTTCTCTTCAGGTTGCAAAGTTATCTTTAACCTTCCTGTGCTTGACTCGGCTCCAAGCAGAGAAAGTCGGGCTGATAGGGGTTTGTCTTTTGGCAGGGCCCTGCTGGATAGGAGTAGTGTCCATTTCTGGCTCGCAGGAAATAATCTTCAAGTCCAATAATAGTCTCTCACCTTCCTGAAAATTCTGTACTACATACTGCCTGCCATTAAATGAAAATTTCAAAGCAAAGGGGAAGACCCATTTGTATCTTATGTCCTTTTTCATGAGGGCAGACAATAAGGGCTTCATAGCTCTTCTTCTCTGTATTGTGTATGGCGATATATCAGAAAATATTTGAATTATGGCGCCTTGGTACTGTAGTTGTTCATGTTTGCGAGACTGTTTCATCACTTCCTCCTTAATGGAATAGAAATGTGGTTTAACTACCACATCCCTTGGTAAACCGTCCTTTCTTAAAGAACAAGTGAGAAAGTGCGCTTAGGAAGAAATGTATTAAGGACTGCAGCCCCCCAGAAAAAGATACCTCACGAGTGAAGTACCTGAATAAATGGTATGTGTGAAAGGGGTAGTGGCGCTGTCCCACACCCTATAGGTCAAAAGGGTATAAGTGTCAGTGTATTGACTAGTGAGATAAGGTAATGCAAATTATAAATATACAATAGAGTGCAACAATATTATAACAACATTGAATAAATGGTATGTGTGAAAGGGGTAGTAGCGCTGTCCCACACCCTATAGGTCAAAAGGGTATAAAGGTCAGTGTATTGACTAGTGAGATGGATACTGCAAATTATAAATATACAATAGAGTGCAACAATATTATAACATTAAATAATAAACATTTGGTGATAAAGTGCAAAGTGCAAACTTAGTAATAAAAATAAATGTAAAAAGTACAGTCCATGAAATTGCAAAAATCCAAACATATATCCCGTTGATAGATGTGCAGTAATCTTAGATTTCCATCAAAAAAGGTGTAAGTTTGTGGTAACGCTGTGGTCCGGTGCTCCCCCACCAGGTTCCCCACTCACCAGAACTAATCACCCCTGCAGGGGTATTAGGCGTGTAGTCACAGATGGGTCCCAGCTTCCTCCAGTGGTGCTATCCGTCCAGGGAAGATGTGTCCTTTAGATTAGTCAGATCCTCATTCCACCGGAAAAAAGGAAGAAATACGCTCCCATAGTGTAGTAAAAGAGGAGTTTTTTTATTATGCACAATCCAGGTGCATTACATAAATGAAATAATAATGGGTACAAAATGCATGTCCAATGATAAAAAGGTTAGCAATGTGGTATGAAAGGGAACAAACACCACAATCAGCAAGGTAAAAAATGATAAAATGAAAAAATAAAAACGACGTACGTTTCGTAATGACGTACGTCGAGGCTGCATAAAGGCATATAGCCCAGAACGCTCTTGAAAAAGTTCATTACGAAACGTATGTCGAGCGTGAGCATAGTGACGCACGTCAGCACGCTAGAGAAGCACCCGCAGGCTTCCGGTTTGCTGTCTGGGCTGTTTGGAACGCACGCTAGCGCTTCCACTCCCGACGGAGGAAACTGATGCAGCGTGCTGAGGAGCTTCTAACAGGACACCTATTTTTGTTTTTATTTTTTAATTTTATCATTTTTTACCTTGCTGATTGTGGTGTTTGTTCCCTTTCATACCACATTGCTAACCTTTTTATCATTGGACATGCATTTTGTACCCATTATCATTTCATTTATGTAATGCACCTGGATTGTGCATAATAAAAAAAACTCCTCTTTTACTACACTATGGGAGCGTATTTCTTCCTTTTTTCCGGTGGAATGAGGATCTGACTAATCTAAAGGACACATCTTCCCTGGACGGATAGCACCACTGGAGGAAGCTGGGACCCATCTGTGACTACACGCCTAATACCCCTGCAGGGGTGATTAGTTCTGGTGAGTGGGGAACCTGGTGGGGGAGCACCGGACCACAGCGTTACCACAAACTTACACCTTTTTTGATGGAAATCTACATCTAAGATTACTGCACATCTATCAACGTGATATATGTTTGGATTTTTGCAATTTCATGGACTGTACTTTTTATATTTATTTTTATTACTAAGTTTGCACTTTATCACCAAATGTTTATTATTTAATGTTATAATATTGTTGCACTCTATTGTATATTTATAATTTGCAGTATCTATCTCACTAGTCAATACACTGACATTTATACCCTTTTGACCTATAGGGTGTGGGACAGCACCACTACCCCTTTCACACATACCATTTATTTAATGTTGTTATAATATTGTTGCACTCTATTGTATATTTATAATTTGCATTACCTATCTCACTAGTCAATACACTGACACTTATACCCTTTTGACCTATAGGGTGTGGGACAGCGTCCTTTCTTAAAGGACCCAGGGCCCTATGTGCTCGGTCCAATTCTAGTTTGTGGTTTGGTATAGATGGGATCAGGATTTTGATAATGTCCTGTATAGCTGTATGCACGTCTGAGATAGATTCTGGTAATCCTCTGACTCTGAAATTATCTCTTCTTGATCTGTTCTCTAATTCGTCGATCCGTGCCTGAGCAGCTTCCAGCTGTTCCTGCATGAATTGCAAATGATCTGAGTTCTGATCAGTCCGTGCTGTATTAACCTCCAGTTTGTGTTCAATATTTTCTATTCTGCTTCCCAGGCTCTGAAAATCAGCCCTAATCTCTCCTGTAATTCTTTCTGCATTTTGTGCCAGTCCTTTATCTAGCATTTCAGAAATTCTGGTGAATAATTCAGAGACATTGAAGGTTACCTCATGAGCCTGTTCAGCCTTTGTATTCATATGTGCAGGACTTTGTGAGGTAATTACCTCAGGAGTTAAATGACCAGCCTCCATGAGATTTTTTATTTCAAATGATGCAGGAGGGGAGAGAATAGGACAAGTGTCAGAATTTGGTGTCTGAGGTACTATAGAAGGACTTATAGAAGATATAGCTTGTCTGTCAGTCAATGAGGTCTCAACTGTACCCAGTGTGTACTTGTTTGAGGTACGGCGGCCATCTTAAGTAAATTGTTCTTAGCCAGCCTTTTATTAAGTTTCTTGCTCTTTTTGTAATATTTGCCCGGCATGAACTGGGTCCACAGTATGTCAGCTATTCACTACTGTTGTTTCTCTGCTCTTAACGGGTATATAGAACCTGTAATTCTTGTCAGAAAAAAGAAACAGCGCGGGCACCCCGTCCCCAGCTGTCGTTCTTTACAAGGCTCCTGTATATAATTCCCCTGAATAAGGAATAGTTTACCCGGTATCTTCTGATTCACCGTTGAATCCGCAGTCCTCGGATATCTTTTTGTCGTTTGTATCCGGGTTAAAATTCTATATATTTGCATTTGACAGCCGGTGGTGAGCAGAGCTCCGGTCCTAAGCTGCCATCCTAGGAGCTCCCACGCATGTATCTTTTTTTTCACATTTTTATTCATGACAGAGAAGCCGGTCCGTACGACCCCAACAGTACAGTCATCACATCAACATTGGCATAAAGACAGAGATGTATACATAGAACACACATCATTATACATGGCACATACAACAGTCATCTCCCTGGTAGATGTGCGTCTTCCAGAAAGGTTGGTAACTCTTGCTGGCATGCCAGAAGATTAAGCATCTGGGTCCGGCCGGCCCAGCCTCCCCTCCTATTTTCCGTTTTCTTCAGAGAGAAAGGAAAGGGAGCGGAAGCAGAAGGTAAAGGAAAACTTTTTAACTAAAAATGATGCTTCTATTTGACACAGAAAATAACAGCCTAAATTTAGATATGGATTTCCTTACTAATTATCCTTATTCATTTTACGACCCCCTCTGTGAATGTCATCCCCCTCACTAACTACAGTAAAACCTTGGTTTGCAAGCATAATTCATTCAAGAAACATGCTTGTATTCCAAAGCACTTGTATATCAAAGCATTTTTTTACAGGGTATAAAAGAGAAGAGAGGCATCTCCTAAGTGTATCAATAAGTTGCTAAATGGTGTTCCTTCATTAAATGTAACCATATTGCTACACTTGGAGGCTCCTCTCTTTTTTTATACTCGGTTGTGACATGACACTACTCTTATATCAAGACATCGCTTGTATATCAAGGAAAAAATGTATTAAAACTTTGTACTTGTTTTGTAAAACTCTCTCAGACCAAGGTTTTACTGTATGCTATTTTTTTTTTTATATTATTTATTTAACTTTATTGCTATCACAAGGGGGCCACACGCCCTCTATATGATAGCATGGGCAAGGGGCAAATATTTGAGTGGGGGCCCTATTTGAGAGTCCTGTAAAATTAATCGGGCACGTCTGAAGCCACCCAATCACCTTTAATAAAAAGGCTTTTGCCGGCCTATGAAGCCAGTGCCAAGCTCACAACTGCAACAACCACTTGTCTACCATGCAGTTTATAAACATACTTTGGTAGACAAGTAGTTTAAGACACCATTCACTTGTATTATATGTTACAATTGTTTAACGCCAAAAAATTACTTGCCGGTGTGGTCTGGCCCTACTTACCGATTCCTTGAGCATAATTTTATGATTATAATTATAATATAACTTTCCATTAGACCAGGGGTCTACAAACTGCGGCCCGAGGGCCAGATGTGGCCCTTTACTAGTCTTTATCCAGCCCTCGGGCACTATCCCTCTCACTGATATGAGGTACTATTCCTTCCACTGACACCAACAAGGAGGCACTATTTCTTCCACTGATACCAATGATGGGATACTATTCCTCCTACTAATAGGGGCACTTCTCCTCCTCTTACTGACCACCAACCCTAAAGGCCATATTTATTATCACTGATGCCAGGCCCAGGACATTTTCTGCCCCCGCTGGCCACAGTCTGGCCCTTCAAAAGTCTGAAAGACAATAAACTGGCCCTTCGACTGAAAAGTTTTGAGATCCCTGCATTAGACCTTGCACCTCTAAGTATTCACCTGTCATTGGTTATGGTTCTCAACAAGTTTTAGCCATGTTACCAAAGATGATTATAAACAAATATTGGACTTAAAGTTAGTTATAAAATCATATTGGCTTTGCCACTAGTGCTAGTTATAACCAATGCCTTGTTATTAGTTAGGTTTATTTTAAAATAATTATTGTGCATTTTTCTAGAATAGATAGATGCCTGATAATGTATCTTCTCTTTTAACAGATTGCACGGGAGTATGATTTAATTATTGTGGAGGATGATCCCTATTATTTTCTCCAGTTCAACAAGGTAGAACCCTTTTTTTTTTTTTTTTAATGTGCTGGCTGACATTATTTGTACTTTACTATTGATTTCAATCCTTATTGAATCTGTCCTTGAATTTTTTTTTATACAATGTCTAATGTTTTTCCCAATTTTGATTAAATAATTATCCTGAATCATCTGAACCAGTTACAATAAATGTTATGAAGCTTTTGGGTTTATAGCAGTGTAAATTCTCTTTTTTTTTTTTTTTTTTCTTTATAGCCTTGGGCTCCATCTTTTCTCTCAATTGATGTTGATGGGCGCGTTATCAGAGCAGACTCTATGTCTAAAGTCCTTTCTTCTGGGTAAGATCAATGATGCATTGGTGCAGTAAGGCCCCTGCCTCGCGGTGTTATTATGATAATGTGTGAAATACTGAGTTCACAAATGTTGTTGTCCTCAGTGTTTTCATGTGCTCTGTCTTTCACAGAAAAGGATTATGGGATGACTTTCAGGTATTTTTATTAGCAAAAAAGCCTTGACTGACAAAGTAGTTTTATATAGAGAAATATTTCTGTGTAGAATTTCAGTGCCACAGGTTGGAACATTACATCAGCTCATGGGAACAGTTTCATCTGATGACAACTAACCAAATTTAGGTGTGTAGGGTCGTCATCATTCTCATTTTTTCCTTTATATATTAGCAGTGACTGCCATTGTGTTGCTTAAAAAATCTAATCAGATAAGTTTATATTTGCCATTTCATTTTTGCAGTTAAAGCAAAATTGGTCCTAAAGTAGATTTTCTTTTATTTATTTTTTCATACTGGATGGAGATTAACAGTTAATCAGTTATCCACTGGTTCTTTAAAACTGGAACCTGGCAAATCAATACTTACCCAGCTGACTGTAATAAATTGTCCATGCTCAGCTATGCAGTTTATGCTGTCACCTACTGAAGTGGATTCTTCGTGTAATTCCTCAAAAATTCACAGGAGAGCAGGAAACATGGTTGTTTTAAGTCCTACTATGCCCTTTCCTCATGGGAATTTCTAGATGAATAGAGATTTGTCAAAAAGGCTTGCTTTCGGAGTTTCAAGGCCATTCCAGAGTTGGAGCTGTAAAAGTTTGAAGGTTAAAACATGTTCCACTCAAAGTAGAAAATTCATTTGTAGTGACAGTCTATAAAGAATATCTAAAGCCCAATGGAAATTTATATATTGCAGATGATCAGTCAGATGTGGTGGCTTCATACTTTTTTTTTTTTTTTTTTTTTTTTTTTCAGGCTTAGTATGCTTAGTATGTTTTTTGCAACATATTGACCTTGTAATTTTCTGTGCGCTGAATTGACATCTCAAGAAATGTTATCAGCCTGTCTTCTCTAAACTACAGAACTCCTCACTATATTGTGAACATAAGAAAACTGAGGTAAATGTAGTCTAAAGTAGGGGAGCAGCCTAGGGTAACACTATTCCTCCATAGATACACTATCGTAAGTGATTGTTAAGATCACCAGGTGAAAATTAAAGACAAAATACTTAGAAATGAAAACTAATGTAGCCATCACATCTAAGGACTGTAAGCCCTCATTGCACACTGTGCATTATAAAAATTCCCACCAGTACTACCGGCAGGAAAACAAAAAATTTGCTTTTAGCCGCATTTTGCAAAATCTTTTAGACGTGTTTCGTCTTTTTCAGCGTTTATACTTTTTTTTTTTTTCTAAAACATTCTTCTATTTTTTACTCCCAATGACTTCATGAAAATAAAAATACAGTAAAACCTTGGTTTGAGAGCGTTTTGCAAGACAAGCAAAATGTTTTAATACATGTTGCCTTGATATACAAGCAATGTCTTGATATAAGAGTAGGGTCACAACTGAGTATAAAAAAGAAGAGAGGAGCCTCTAAGTGTAGCAATATTGTTATGTTTAATGAAGGTACACAATTTAGCAGTTTATTTCTACACTTGGAGGTGCCTCTTTTCTTATTTATACCCTGTAAAAAAAATTATTTGATATACAAGTGTTTTGGATTACAAGCATGTTTCTGGAACGAATTATGCTCGCAAACCAAGGTTTTACTGTATTCATATTTCAGCACCATTGTAAGAGCAGAGAGAGCACTGTATTTTTCAGGAGCTATCTGCATTTTCTCACCGGGTCCTATATGGATCCCATCATGCAGAAAATTTATGAGAACATACTGCTGATAATGTTATGGAGGGTGAGGAGAAACACAGCTGGAGAAGAGAAGCAGAATCAGTTGTTTTTGGAACCATCCTTGATATTGCAGTATCACTCTTCAGGATACATATTATAAAAATTATACAGTCTGCTTTGTGTCTATATACATTTACCGCACAGAGAGGAAAAACTGGGTCCTTTTCTTCTGTGGGAGATAAAGGCATATAGCCCAGATCAGAATATTCATTTAACCCACACAGAAGAAACATTATCCAATTTTGTTCTGCAATGCAGCAGAACAATATTTTATTTTACATTTTAGAAAATACACACAGTATGCATTTTGCACAATTTTTTTTTTTAAGCTTGCCTTTTGAAATTTTAATTTGTGTGAGAATGTAATGGCATTTCCCAAGGAGAAATGGGCAAAAAACAGGGAAAAGTGCTACAGATTAGACTTGGTGGTACATAGTAAGGGACAATGAATTATCCCCTTGGGATCCCTGTGGGGATTGGGGATGATAAAATGAGGGTTTTACAATAGGAATGGGTGGGGGCAGGCGTAGAGAAAGAAAATCCCATGGGGATCGTGGGCAATGAAAGGAGGGAGCAAATTGTTTTCCATAGGAATGTAGGGGTAGGCGTGGAGGAGGGGGAAGATCATATAAGGGGGTATATGGCACTGCTGATGTCCCTGGGTACATGAAAGGACGTTGAAAAGTGGTTGTACAGCTTAGGGCACCACTCAGTTTTGCAGCACAGTACTGCAGGGCAACAGCATACATGCTATCCATGCACTGTTTTTTAAGGTCTCAACCAACATGGTATATGTTGCGACAAAGATGGCACATGGGTTATTTGGATCTAAAAAATGCATCAACTCTATGCCCTTCCTGCAGCAACGGCAAAATCCTCTTCTCAGTTTGTGAGGTCACTCTTTCCCCCATCTGACGCTGCCTACGTCCGGGTCCACAGTGTCTGATGTATGTATCTTAAAGAATGACAAACAATTACAAAATTGCACGGAAATTACAAAGATGGTGACACATCTGTATCTTCAGGTGTTGCTTGGGGTGAAAACTGTGCAGTGCTCGTCGAGGCACAGAAGACTCCTCCACCTATTCTTCAGGTTTCTTCCCCTCGGATGCCAAGTTGGATGTTGTCCTGAAAAGAGAGAATAATATTTACAGTAAAAAAAAAAAACATTTCTTCCAAAAAAAAGAATTAAAAAAACGTTTTTTTTCTTATTTACAAAAAAAGAATTGAATGTTAAACCTCTTCCCGCCAAGCGTACGCATATATGCGGCCTTGGCTTTTGAGGGTTATAACGAGATGATGCCCGCAGCTGCAGGCATCATCCCAGTACCGTTTTTTAGAGCCGGCGATCGACTTTCCAGGGATAACAACCGAGCGGCTATTTATTCGGCATAACATCATCTTTCACATTATACAAAAAATGGGCTAATTTTACTGTTTTTTTTTTTTTTCATGAAAGTGTATTTTTTCCCAAAAGGTTGTGTTTAACCACTAGAAGACGTAATATTACGTAATTTCGCATTTCCAATCAATAAACGCTTATTGTGATTTTTTTTTTCCGAAAAATATGTAGAAGAATATGTATCGACCTAAACTGAGGAAAAAAATATTTTTTATATATATTTTTGGAGGATAAAAAAGTAAAAAATATTATTTTTTTTTCAAAATTTGTCGCTCTATCTTTGTGTATAGTGCAAAAAATAAAGCTTTGTTTGTGGGGGGAAAAAAGGATGCCAATTTTGTTTCGGAGCCACGTCACGCCATTGTCAGTTAAAGCGACGCAGTGCCGAATCGCAAAAAGTGGCCCGGTCATTATTATTATTATATAGGATTTATATAGCGCCAACAGTTTGCGCAGCGCTTTACAACATCAGGGTAGACAGTACAGTTACAATACAATACAATTAAATACAGGAGGGATCAGAGGGCCCTGCTCGTTAGAGCTTACAATCTAGAAGATTGAATGTTCAGGCTGAAGTGGTTAAAACACCGCTTCACAAATACTATGTGACATAAAATATTGCAACAATCACCATTTTATTCTCTAGATTCTGTGCATAATGTTTGGGGGTTCTAAGTAATTTTCTAGCAAAAAATATGCATTTTAACTTGTAAACACCAAGGGCCAGATTCAGAGACCCGTAACTCCTGTCTAACTCCTGTTAGACTGGAGTACTTTCGAATTACGCGCGCCGTATCACTAGTTTGAATACTCAAACCATGATACGGCGGCGTTGGGCTTCGATCTGACAGGCTTACGTCTTCGTACTCCTTCGGATCTACGCTGCAATCTTTTTGCGGCCGCTGGGTGGAGTTCGCGTCGTTTTCAGCGTCTGGGTATGCAAATGAGCTTTTTCCGGCGATCCACAAAGTTACGAGCGTCGTTCGCAATCTCTTACGTCATCTTTTTGCTGCGTAAAGTTATTCCAGCTATTAGCTGCTCTAACGTTACGCGGCCCATGTTAAGTATGGCCGTCGTTCCCGCGTCGACTTTCAATTTATTTTTTATTTTTTACGTAAGTTGTTCCGGAATAGGAATGTCCGTAAACGACGCTACTTAAAAAAAAATGACGTAACGACGTGATTTCGCGCGATGCACGGCGGGAAATTTCTGAACGGAGCATGCGCAGTTTGATCGCCACAGGAACGCGCCTAATTTAAATGCCTCACGCCCCCTAATCGCGTAGTTTGATTCCGCCGGGAGAAATAGACTACGCCGCCGTACCTTACGGGCCAAAATCTCTCTGAATTCCTCGTAGAGCCAGGTAAAATACGGCGGCGTAGTGTATCTCTGATACTCTGCGCCTATGTAATTCTATGTGAATCTGGCCCAAATGTCCGAAGTAGGCTTAGCCATGAAAGGGTTAACTATGAAAAAATACAACCCCAATTCTAAAAAAAAAGTCTGGCTGCTTTGTAAAATCTACATAAAAAAAGAATGCAGTGATTTGCAAATCTGGTAAACCCCTTTTTTATTTATTTTTTATTTTTATTCACAATAGAAAACATCAAACGTCTAAAGACTCTAAACTGAGAAAATGTAGCATTTTAAGAAAAAAATACAAGTATTTGAGGTTTTATTTTCTTAAATAGGGGTTTATGAGAAATGCAAATCTTTGGATTCTTTTTTTTTTAATGTCGCTTTTACAGTGTCCCAACTTTTTGGAATTGAGTTTGTATAATATTCAAAATATATACTTAGGCCCGGATTCACGTAAGCTTTACGCCAGCGTATCTAGAGATACGTGAGTACAAATGTGCACCGTCGTATCCCTGTGCCGATTCCCCAAGCTAGATACGCTTGAAAAATAGGCTTCTGCCGCCCGACGTAACTTGCCTACGCCGGCGTATCTTGGGCGCATAGTTACGCTGGCAAAGAACAAAATTAAAACAATTAATTAATTAAAACAAAATGGACACATTCAGATTCAGACTTACCATTGGGCATGATAGTCTTGTGGCACAGGCAAAGAATCAACATTTTGACCAAACAGTCATTGACCACACATTTTTTTCCATTCATCAGCAGAATTGCAATAAGGCTGTCATTGCTAAGCTGATTTTTATGCTATCTCATATCAGAAATTTAACTTCAAGTGAAGTAGCGTGATTTCAAATTAGCATCAATGTGAACCAGGGCTTAGGCAGAGAAGGTAGGCAGAGATTCGAGACTAATGTACACACGATCACTTTTTGTGATGAAAAAAAATGAAATTTTTAAAAATGTAATTTGAAATGAGTGTGTGTGGCAAAATGTCATTTTATGTCTTCTGAAAAACGACCAAATTTTTTTTCAAACATAATTGAATTTTTTATGTCATTTTTTAAAATGTCATTTTTTGTGTCATAAAAAAATGGTCGTGTGGGGGGAAAAATGACGTTTTAAACCCGCACATGCCCAAAAGCAAGTTAGGAGACGGGAGGTAAAAAGAGGATTTTTAATAAACAGCTTACCTGTAAAATCCTTTTCTTGAAGTACATCACGGGACACAGAGCGCATAGCCATTACACTTGGGTTATATGGGTACCTTCAGGTGTGGACACTGGTGTAATCAATTTCACAGGAAGTTTCCTCCCTATATAACCCCCTCCCACTGGGAGTGCCTCAGTTTTGTAGCAAGCAATCCTCCGAGGTTACACAATGTTCCCCAAAAGAGGGGTGGGAGCTCTGTGTCCCGTGATGTACTTCAAGAAAAGGATTTTACAGGTAAGCTGTTTATTAAAAATCCTCTTTTCTTTATCGTACATCACGGGACACAGAGCGCATAGCCATTACACTTGGGATGTCCTAAAGCAATGCTCTATGAAGGGAGGGAGACCGTAAGGCCAAGAATAGCCAAATAAAAAATTATGAGGAAGTAAAGTAACTCCACCAACAGAAAAAAAGGGGCGTGACCCAGACCAGAGGATTCTATACTGCTGCCCGTAGGACCGCCTGCCCAAATGCTGTGTCCGTACCCTTTGCAACGTCCAACTTATAAAATTTAGTAAACGTATGTACGGAAGACCAGGTTGCCGCCTTGCAAACCTGTGCCATAGAGATCTGATGGTGTGCCGCCCAGGAGGCACTCATGGCCCTCGTAGAATGGGCTTTAACTGATAAGGGAGGTGGAACGCGCTTCAGACCATAGTCCTGAAAAATCAGCTGCTTAATCCACCTAGCCAAGGAAGACTTGGCAGCCGGCTGACCCTTCTTGGGGCCATCCGGAAGAACAAAAAGCACATCTGTTTTCCGAATCTTCTCTGTAGCCTTGAGATAGACCCTCATGGCTCGAACCACGTCCAAAGTATGAAGCAGTCTTTCCTCTCTGGACTGGGGAGTAGGAAAGAAGGATGGTAGGACTAGGTCCTGATTCAAGTGAAAACTGGATATGACCTTAGGAAGGAAAGAAGGTTGAGGCCGCAGAACCACTCTGTCCTTATGCAGAATAAGGTATGGCTCCCTGCATGACAAGGCTGCCAGCTCTGAAACCCTTCTGGCCGAAGCCATAGCCACCAAGAAAACCAACTTTCGGGTTAGTAGCACAAGAGGGATTTCTGTCAGAGGTTCAAACGGCTGCCTTTGTAAAGCTGACAAGACCAGATTTAAATTCCAGGGGCAGAGGGGAGCTCTAATAGGGGGATTCACATGCAAGACCCCCTGCAAGAAGGTTTTCATAAGTGAATGGGTGGCCAAGGGTCTTTGAAACCATATTGATAAAGCCGACACCTGCCCCTTTAGAGTACTAAGAGCCAACCCTTTGTCAACGCCAACCTGGAGGAATCGCAAGATCCTGTCAATAAAAAACTTTCGAGGATGCCATTTTTGAGACTCGCACCACTCCACATAGGTCCTCCAGACTCTGTAATAAATATTTCTGGAGACTGGTTTCCTAGCCTGAATCAACGTAGATATGACCTGATCTGAGAGGCCTCTGCCCTTAAGAATTAGGGATTCAGCCGCCAAGCCGTCAAATTTAGCTGCTGTGAAGCACGGTGGCAGATTGGGCCCTGAGACAGCAGATCTGGGCGCAGGGGGAGCGGCCACGGCGCCCCGACTGACATCTTCACGATGAGTGCGTACCAAGCCCTCCTGGGCCAGGCTGGGGCCACCAGGATCACAGGCCTGCGCTCCACCCGGATCCTCCGTAGAAGGCGGGGAATCATCTGCAGTGGAGGGAACGCATACAGAAGAGAAAACTGGTGCCAAGGGCACACCAACGCATCGGTCCCGTAGGCCGAGGGATCCCTGGCTCGGGATATGAATTTGTCCAACTTTTTGTTGGATCTCGTTGCCATAATGTCCACCTCTGGGACTCCGAATCTTTGGCAAATCTCTTGGAATACCTGGGGGTGAAGAGACCACTCCCCCGGGAGCAACTGTTGACGACTCAAAAAATCTGCTTGAGAATTGTCTATCCCTGGGATGAACACCGCCGAGATGCAGGGTACATGGGCTTCGGCCCATGAGAAAATCAGGTTTACTTCTCTTTGGGCTGCTGGGCTCCTCGTGCCCCCCTGGTGGTTTATGTATGCCACCGCCGTGGCGTTGTCGGACTGTATCCTTACTGGCAGACCCTGAAGGGGGAGAGTCCAGGCGATCAGGGCCAGCCGAGCAGCTCTGATCTCTAGGATATTGATGGGAAGCAGTTTTTCTGCCTCCGACCACTGCCCTTGCTGGGTCTGTCCTTCTAGAACTGCCCCCCAACCTGACAGGCTGGCATCTGTGGATACTATCTTCCACGTGATGGGGCAAAAGGATTTCCCCTTTGACAAATTTTGAGGGACCAGCCACCAAAACAGGCTGTGCCGGACCTTCGGGGAGAGCATTAACGGACGATCTAGCGCCTGAATGGACTTGTTCCAAGCAGAGAGAATGGCTGCCTGAAGATATCTGGTATGGATCTGGGCGTAGGGTACTGCCTCGAAGGCGGCCACCATCTTCCCCAGCAGTCGCATACATAGGCGAATAGTCGGCCTCTTCTTGCCTAAGATCACTTGAACTGCTTGAGCTATTGATCTGATCTTTGCTTGAGGTAAAATTATCCTCTGGCAGTCTGTATCTAGCCGAAGGCCTAGATATTCCAACTGCTTTGTGGGTTTCAATATCGATTTTTCTAGGTTCACGATCCACCCGAATTCCTCTAGATGCTGAACTGTGCGACCTACTGCCTGATTGAGGCTGGAAGCTGAGCTGTCGATAACCAGAAGATCGTCCAAGTATGCCAAGACCAAAATGCCTTCTGTCCTTAGGACGGCTAGCACCGGGGCTAACACCTTTGTGAATACCCGCGGAGCTGTTGCCAACCCGAAAGGGAGGGCTACGAACTGGTAATGGCGGTGATTTATCATAAAACGAAGAAACTTGTGATGTGCCGGGTAGATCGGCACGTGCAGATACGCATCTTTTATGTCTATAGATGCTAGAAAGTCGTCTTGATGTAGGCTGGCTGCCACCGAACGTATGGACTCCATACGAAAGGTCTGAATGTTTAGAAAGCGATTTAGGCGTTTGAGGTCTAAGATAGGCCTGACGTCGCCATTGGGCTTTGGTATTATGAAAAGGTTGGAGTAGAATCCTAGACCCCATTCCTGGGTTGGTACTTCTACAATTACTCCTTGGAGCAAGAGACGATCCAATGCTTTTACAAGAGAGGCCCTCTTTAATGGGTCGCTTGGAAGACTTGACCCCTGAAAATGAGGAGGGGGGACTTCCCGAAACTCTAGCTTGTAGCCCGTGGCTACCACGGACATTACCCAAGAGTCAGGAATTCTGGCCTTCCACACTTCGGAGAAAAACCGAAGCCTTCCCCCCACCCAAGAGAGTGGGGGCGCCCCTTCATGAATCTGACTTGAGGACTGGTTTAACCGGCTTGCGAGACCATGGCCTCTTGCCTGCCGTGGCTTGTCCTTGTGGGCGGCTATTAAATGCTGAACGCCCGGGAGGCCGTCGATACTGACGGGAAGTTGAAGGGGCCGAGCCTGCGAAGGCCTGTCGCTTAAACGCGGGCCCACGCGATCTTTTCTTGACAGGCAAGAAAGAACTTTTACCACTTGATATGGTCTGGATATATTTATCTAGGTCTTCACCGAATAGTCTCCCACCATGAAAGGGAAATCCTGCTAAAAGCCTTTTGCAGGGTGCCTCTGCTGACCAGTTTTTCAGCCACAAAAGGCGACGCATATGAACCAACAGCAGAGATAAACGGGACGCCTGTTGAACGGAGTCCTTAATAGCATCTACTGCAAAGCAGAGAGCCCTTGGGAGGTCAGCCAATTCACGAGCTTGCTGAGCCGGTATGTCCCTTAATATCTGTTTAGTCTGATCCTTTAAAGCCTGACAAACGCCAATGGCTGCCACCGCTGGCTGAACCACGGCACCTACTGTGGTAAAAGAAGCCTTCAGTAGGGTCTCCAATTTTTTGTCGACTGGATCTTTAAACATCTGGACATTTTCCATCGGACAGGTCAGGGATTTATTTACGCAGGAAATGGCTGCGTCCACGGTAGGGAGTGCCCATTTCTTTGCAAATTCTTCTTCCATAGGATAGAGAATGGTGAACCTTTTAGGAGGGATAAAAATCCTATCAGGTCGAGCCCAATCCTGAAAAATCACGCTCTCCAGAAGGGGGTGAACCGGGAAAGACGCACCACTCAACGGTGCCTTCAAGGAACCTAAAGAGGATACCGCGGGGGCTAATTGTTCTGACACTGGAAGTTTAAAAGCAGTGCGAACCATATCCGTCAGAGACTGGATCCACAGACTCTCTGCTTGAGAAGCCGAAAAAATTTCATCTATAGTGGAATCTTCAATGTCTGACCCGTCGGGACTCAGGTCCGCTTGATCCCCCTGTGGGTCCAATTCCTCCGAAGAGAGGACCTCTGCATCCGAACACACCGCTCTAGGTGATGGGGATCTAGCCCGTTTGCCACCCGGCAAAGAGCGGGCAATTAAAGCAGTTAACCTTTTCTCTAGCCCACCCAGGGTGGTCTCTAGCATTTCTTCCGTAACATAAACGGGAATGGGTTGATTGGGGGCCGCCGCCGCCCCTAGCACCCTCAATGGCTCCTGCAACATGCTGTTCGGTGGTCTATCTGGTGAGGGTGGGACCACTGGAGCCTGGCCCAAATCCTCTGACCCCGATGGAGACCCCTTTACTTTTTTGGTACCTTTTGCAGCCTTAGCTGGTCCTGATCCCTTGGGAGCCATTGCACAACCTTGAGACACCCCTACAGCCAACACCCAACTGTTGTAGCTAGAAGTGAACCATTAATAGGAACAGGCTATGGTAAAAAAAAATCTAAATTTTCATACGCCTGAGAATACCGAGGAAAGTCCTGTGAGTATTGCCACACCAATGCCCGTTAGCTGGAGCCCAAGGTTGCACCGACTCAGATACTGCCAGATCTAAGGCTGAGTCCCTTTAAGAAAAAACTTTTTTTTTTTTTTTGGTCAGTGTGGACTAAGTCCAGACCTGAAGATCCACAAACCACCACTGGGTGTCACTGTTAGCCAGAACTGGCTCAGCTGCGCGCTCTATGTCCTCAGTCTCCACTGCTCTCAGGAGGGAATGACCAGCCAGGAAATGCTTTTTTGCTTTATCTGAGACCTGACGCTGCTGGCCCGCCCCCCCCACGCATGCTGACACTGTAAAAGGCGGCGCGCGCGCGCCCCCGCCCCCCCACGCTGAAACCAACATGGAGGAAGCAGAGAGCAGAGGAGAAGCCTGGACCAGCGCTAGCAACCCAACAGACACCAGGTAAGTCACTAATCTTTATTGTAGTGCACACATAGAGGAAGCTGTCCCCATAGGCTTCCTAGGAAACAGGAGTTTTGTCAGCATTTCCTCCCTATACCACGTGGGGCTGCAGTATCATGCTAACAGGCAAGTCTGGGGGGAGTAGCAAAATACATATCTTTAAAAGCATATATATATCTACATGTTATCTGGGTAAACATTAGTACATCCCATCCTGCCTCAAAAGACATAGTGGAGATAGTGGCTGATGCACAAGCATACCATTAGCCAACCCAGAACCCCCAGGGGGATACCTACTGTCGAACCAAGTCCCGCAGGTTCCCTCTTACCTGCTCCACGCCGCAGGGTATTGCAAAATGCAAGAGGCCCAGCCTTCCCCCATCTCCGTGGGTATTGTCTTGGACCTTCAGGGACCGGGGTCCTGTGTTAAGGAACCCACACCCCTGGACCTATATAGCATCCTGGCATCAGTAGCGTTTAGTTCTTGGAAGAGACTAAGGCACTGGAGCCCAGAATCCAGCCCTCCAAGGAGAGGCATTATAGGCAAAACCCCACTCCAGCAGGGCCCGGGTACCGTACACCTTGGCTTTGAAGCACTTCGGACGGATCCGGCTAGCTATCCTGGGTCCCGAGACCTCCGAGGGACAGCTAGACGTGACCAACACCTAAGACACTGGCGAAAAAACTGAGGCACTCCCAGTGGGAGGGGGTTATATAGGGAGGAAACTTCCTGTGAAATTGATTACACCAGTGTCCACACCTGAAGGTACCCATATAACCCAAGTGTAATGGCTATGCGCTCTGTGTCCCGTGATGTACGATAAAGAAACTACCATTCATAATGGAGTAAGCACATTCATCACGCTGTAACAGACAAAGAAGCAGGAATCGTCTTTTACTAACAAATAACCAGCTAAAAGCAGCCTCAAGGCAAAAAGAACTTCCCCTTTAGAGTGCCGTCGTTTTGTTCATCATTTTCCAAAAATGATGGTGTGTAGGCAACGTCATTTTTAATGATGCAGTTGGAAAACTTTTGATTTTTTTTTTTTTTATCACAAAAAGTGATCGTGTGTACAGGGCATAATTCCCCCATCCATGCCTAGTAAATGTATCATGAAAAAAAATACTGGGATTGTCAGTGTTGATCATCTGGAAAGTCATTAGTCTTTATCTGCATACTTCTTCTGGGTGAGTATTTTTAAATTTCTGATATGAGATAGCATAAAAATCAGCTTAGCAATGAAAGCCTTATTGCAATTCTGCTGATGAATGGAAAAAATGTGTGGTCAATGACTGTTTGGTCAAAATGTTGATTCTTTGCCTGTGCCACAAGACTATCATGCCCAATGGTAAGTCTGAATCTGGATGTGTCCATTTTGTTTTAATCATACATCAGCAAAATCATGTGCACTGTTAAATTAAGAGAATATATACCTTATCTTAGCTAGAACTAGTTAGACTATAGACTTGGTATACTATGTATATCAGATATGTTGAACCTGCATAGCTGCTTGTGTTGTCTTTATTGCTAAACAAGAACAATAATCTTATGTTAATTCTTCCTCAGATTAAGGATTGGCTTTTTAACAGGTCCCAAACCACTCATCGACAGGATAATACTGCATATGCAGGTCTCTACCTTACAAACAAGTACCTTCACTCAGGTAATTGCTTGAAATGTCAGCAAGCAAGACTGCATTTCATTGACTTTTTATATTCAGACAAATAGGACTCTAAGACATTCATTATTATTCAGTAGATGGATTCACTTTCTTTAACGGTTACATCTTACAATCAATGAATACCACAATGGCATGTGAAATATGACACATTTTATAAGATTGATGAAGGTTTTTTTTCTTTTGTAACATTTAATACGTATAACTTGTTTTTACCAAACATTTAAAATGTGTGATAAAATGCATGGTTTAAGAATTAAAGCTACTTTCACACAAAAGGGTGGGGGGGGGGGGAGCATTAGCAGTAAGCACGGCTAATTTTAACCCCCCCCCCCCCCGCTAGTGGCCAAATAAAGGGTTAAAAAGTGCCTGCAAATCGCCGCTGCCAAATCACTTCGCAGGCGCTTCGGCAGCAGTGCCCATTGATTCCTATTGGAGGAGCGGTGTATACACGGATCCCGCACTGCCCAAAAGATGCTGCTTGCAGGATTTTTTTGCAAGCCCACCACTTCAGTTGTGAAAGCCCTCGGGATTTCACACTGGGGCTGCAGGGGAGGCGTTTTTCTGATATATTTTATTATGTTTTCATAAAGCATAACAAAGGTCATAAGAATAGTACAATTCATATTAGTACAATACAATGAAAAGACTAAAATGCAAAAAAGCAGTTATAACTATGCTTCTCTCATGAAGTATATAGAACCAAATGTAAGGAGTATTCCTTAGTGCAGGGTTCTCCAAACATTCTAAACAAAGGGCCGGTTTATTGGGCCTCAGACTCTTGGAGGGCCAGACTTTGGCCAGCGGGAGTGGAATTTTTCCTGGCATCATTGTTAGTAAACATCTAGTATTAGGGGGAGGAATAGTGCCCCATAGCTGGTATCATAAGGAGGAATAGTGCTCTATTAGTTGTGTCAGTGGGAGAAATGGTGCTCCATTGTCGGTGTCAGATGGCAGAATAGTGTCTCGTATTAGTGGGAGGGATAGTGCCCCAAGGCCCGGATAAAGGCAAGCAAAGGGCCGCATCCGGCCCTCTGGCCGCAGTTTGGAGACCACTGCCTTAGTGTAACATTTCAGTTATCATAACAATTTAGTGATGTTATTCTAGCTATTATCAATAACAATCATATATGTCATATAAAATCAAGATGGGAGAATATAAAAGGTAATATTTAGTTATAGTAAAAATGGAAGAAGATAACGTTTGCTCGATATAGCGGGTTAAAATAACCTAAAATAGGAGAAATGAATGAACTATTCCAGGGCCAAGTTCCTGCTAATTGGCATGGTGTTATCTGGAGACTGAGTTATATTCCTAACTATCTCCGAAGAACCTTGTTTTGATTGGTTAAACTTGTTGGTAAGAAAAATTAAAGGATCACTAAAGGAATTTTTTTTTTTTTTTAGCTAAATAGCTTCCTTTACCTTAATGCAGTGCTGTTTTCATGTTCTCATTGTTCGTTTTTGCTTTGAAGTTGCTGTAAATCTGCTCTGATCTCCACACTTCCTGCTTGTCTGGCTCCTTATGAAAAATGTCATGGCAGCTTTTCACTGTGGTCTAAGCTGTGTGTTTAAAACTCCTCAGAACCAATCAGATTCATTTTAAAAACAAAACACTGCCCTGGATTTGTTTGTTTTTGTTCTGTGTGTCTTCTCTACTTCACAGAAACATGAAATCAGTTTAAAAACGAAAGTGAAACTAGAGGCACATTATATGATTGTTTTTTATCTATTTTTAATCATTTTTAAAAGGAATCAGTTAACTTTTGTCTCTATACCCTTTAAACAGTCATTTCAGCAAAAAAAAAATCCTTTAGTGACCCTTTAAGTAAAACTAAACCAGTTTGAGGTAAGGGAATGATAGAGTGGAGAATGAGGAATATTTCCAGAGGATATTTATACGGCAAACTCCCCTATAGAGACAACAATGTTTTATCAAATACCGGAAGTAGGAAAGGGGAAGCGTTTTTCAAGAGCTTTACAGGCGCTACTTTTAGCCCAAAAGGTTCTGAAAAACGCCCCAGTGTGAAAGGGGTCCAAGTCATTTTTTTCCTAATATAGTTGGGCGTAATTGATATTATAGTTTGTGGAGTTACTCATATCAATGAAAGACATTCACATTATATACTGTAAGTGGAATCCATACAATATGAGTCCTGATTCATTGTCTAGATTCTAGACAATGAATCAGGACTCATATTGTATGGATTCCACTTACAGTATATAATGTGAATGTCTTTCATTGATATGAGTAACTCCACAAACTATAATATCAATTACGCCCAACTATATTAGGAAAAAATAGTTTATCAGCGCAGCTCCTCTTCGGATCGCCACACTGGACCACCAGAGAAGCCCACACTAGACCACCAAAAAAGAAAAAGGACACAAATAAGTGCAAGTAACAAAGCACTTTGAGCAAAGGGCAATATTCTAGACTCTAGAATATTGCCCTTTGCTCAAAGTGCTTTGTTACTTGCACTTATGTTGTCGCATCCGTGTTCTCCTCTGGAATTTTCTCTTTATGGTTGTATAGGATGAAGGAATAATCTAATGTAAAAGAAAAAACTTTATAGTATTGCCAAAAAAAACTACAAAAATATACTATCAGGTTAGTCAGAAATGTTTTCCTACAACTCTCCCCAAACATTCACACATTTCAAATTGGATTCAGTTGAAAAATGTGTGAATCTTGGGTTAAAGTTGTGTGAATCTAATGTGAAAACATTTATAAATTGACACCAACGTGTGTGTGTGTGTGTGTATTAAGTCATGTTAAAAAGTTTGTACATGCCATGGAAATTGTTGCCTTTAACAACACATTTGAGTAGGCAAACATTAAATTTGAGTTTAACCACTTCCATACAGGGCACTTACGCACCTTCCCGCCCAAGCCAATTTTCAGCTTTCAGCACTGTGGCAATTTGAATGACAATTGCGCGGTCATGCTACACTGTACCCAAACAAAATTGACGTTCTTTTTTCCCTACAAATAAAGCTTTCTTTTGGTGGTATTTGATCACCTCTGCGATTTTTTTTTTATTTTTTTTTTGCGCAACAACTAAAAAAAGACTGTCAATTTTGAAAATATAGTTTTTTTTTTTGTAAATAAGTAAGTTTTCTCGTTCAATTACGGGCACTGATATAGCGGCACTGATGGGCACCGATAAGGTAGTACTGATGGGCACCGATGAGGTGGCACTGATGGGCACTGGTATGCGGCACTGATGGGCACTCATAGGCGGCACTGATGGGCACTCATAGGCGGCACTGATGGGCACTCCTAGGCGGCACTGAAGGGCACTCATAGGCGGCACTGGGCACTCATGGGCGGCACATATGGGTGGCACTGATGGGTAGTTATGGGTGGCACTGATGGGTACTTATGGGTGGCACTGATGGGTACTTATGGGTGGCACTGATAGGTGGGCACTGATGGACACTGTGGGGTGGCACTGATGGACACTGTGGGGTGGCACTGATGGACACTGTGGGGTGGCACTGATGGACACTGAGGGGTGGCACTGATCCATGTTGCCAATCAGTGCCCATTTGTGGGCACTGATTGGCATCTATTTTTTTACTGTCATTTTTTTATATATATTTTTTTACCAATTTTTTTATTTTTGTCCTTTTTCTTTTTTGGTGGTCTAGTGTGGGCTTCCCTGGTGGTCCAGTGTGGCGATCCGAAGGGGAGCTGCGCTGATAAACAATCAGCGTGAACCCCCCCTGTCAGAAGAGCCGCCGATCGGCTCTCGTCTGTCAACGGCTCTTCCTGTTTACATTGTGATCAGCCGTCATTGGACACGGCTGATCACGTGGTAAAGTGTCTCCGTGAGAGACACTTTACCTAGATCGGTGTTGCGGGGTGTCAGACTGACACCCGCAACAATGCAGCGGCTCAATGTCCTGACGACGTCATATGACGTCCAGTCAGGAACTAACAACCACTTTGCCGCTGTCAATCTGTCATTGGCGGGCAGCAAGTGGTTTAAACAGTGCCTACATATATATGTGATTTACTTGAACAAATGACACAAAATTTTCATGGTGTATTCTATATTTTATATTGGCAAAAAAAGCTAACTTGTCATGTGGAAACAGTAAGCGCGCCTCAACATCACCACCACTTAAAATCTGTTAAATTAGAATCAGGTGTTCCACATAAGGACACATTGGGCCCTAATGTGGAACATTTCTTATTTAATTCTCAAATATCTAGGGTCTGGTGTTCTCTTTATTATTGAAATTTGTTGTGCTATCCTGCTATAAACAAAAGTCCCTGAGTTTTCCATTAAACATATAGGCATGTACCAGGCCTTCTGCAACCACATGCTGTAGACCAGAGGTCTCCAAACTGCGGCCCTAGGGTCAGATGTGGCCCCTTGCTAGCTTTATCCGGCCCTTGGGGCACAATTCCTCCCACTGACATGAGGCACTATTCCTCCCATTGACACCAACAATGGGGCACTATATTATCCACTTATACCAATGATTGGATACTACTCCTCCTACTAATAGGGGAAATACTCCTCTTCCTATTGACCACCAACCCTGAGGCCATATATGTTTTCTAACTAATGCCGGGCCCGTGACTTTTACTTCCCTTGCTGTCCCCAATCCGGCCCTCCTAAAGTCTGAAGGACAATAAAGTGGCCCTTTGTTTGTAAAATTTGGAGACGCCTGCTGTAGACTGATGAATCAGTGATAGAGTTGTTTGGCCACAGTAACGGTAGATGTATTTGGTGCAAACCAAATGTAGCATTTCAGGAGAAAAAACTCATAAGAACTATGAAGCATTTTAGTGGAAATGTTATAGTCTGGGGTTGCTTCAGGGCCTGGACCACTTGCAGGTCGCCAGGTATGAAATCTTTATCATATCAAAGTGTGCTTGATAGGAATTTGGGGTCATCTGTCCAAAAGGTGAAGCTGAAGTTTAAATGGATCTTTGTTTGAATCCCATTGAAACGATCAGGGATTTGAAAAACTGGCCACCCTACGCCGACGTATCTTTTTTTTTTTTTCTTTTTTTTAAGTGTATTTTTGTTGCATGAAATCGAGAGAGAGCTGCCGGAGTTGGGAGTAGGCAGACCCTCCCCCCGGAGGCAATTACCATCCTTCTCCATGCCCCCGGTGGCAATGGCGGGTGTGAGGGGGGCCTCCCACTCACCCTGCCCTACCTGCTCCACTTGGGAGCCCAACTGGGGCCCAACGGGACCCCAACGGGGCAGAGTGACTCCCCCTATGAGGGAGTGAGGGGGCCTAGCCCACCCAGCCAGCCCCGTAGGTCCTTCGCCCCTCTTTATTTTAGGAGACCGCATGGCCAAAGTGCGTGTGTGTTAAACCAATTTTGTGTGCGTGTAAGTGTGGTGGTTTTTGTGGGGGAGGGGTGGGCGTACTAAGCACAGGCGTACCTTGCATAGCACACCCACCGGGACCGGGCTGAGACCACCAAACTCGATTCACATGTAGCCGAGACCGGGATCCGAACCCTTGGCTGCAGAGGTGAACGGCTTGTCAGCGCAGTGCCAATCACGTTGAGCCACCACAGCTCAGACGCCGACGTATCTTACTTACCCCAGCGTAACGCGGGCGCATTTTTCTTCTGGACGCATGTTGCTGCTCCCATTGATTAGCCATTCAAATATGCAAATGAGGGAAATACGCCAATTCACGAACGTACGTGCGCCCGGCGCAGGCTCTACGCAACGCGCGCAAGTTTTCCATCTGACGTAAAGTTATTCCCAATAAAGGAGGTGTAAGTCAGCACCAGACATGAAAAGGTATGCACCAGGAAACTGAAGCCTACATATTTTACTAAGGACGTGGGTCTGGCTGGGCGTAGGTTACATTAACGGCGTACACAGTGATCCGGCGTATCTTAGGCAGTTGTTCCGACGTGGTTGTGAGCATGCGCACGGGGATACGTCCACGTCTCGACGCATGCGCAGTTCGATTTAAGTACTTGTCTGGTGCCCGGCCCATCATTTGCATGGGGTCACGCTTCATTAGCATTGATCACTCCCACTTCAAGCTCACTTCCACCTACTTCCACTTACCCCAGCCTGCGCCTTCGAAATGTACGCTACGCCGGCGCAGAGTTGGGAGCAATAGCTTGCTGAATTCATTGCATGCCTCTCCGCGCTGCGCCGGCGTAGCGTACTATGTGTGCGCTACACCGGCATAAATATGCACCCATCTCTGTGCATTCGGGCCAATGTGTTTTTTTTTTTTTTACTGCTCTTTTCCAGGCAACCGGTGTTTGTCTAGCAGAACTGCAACAGTAGTGCCCTCTGCAAACAGGTGCAGTGTCTTGTAAAAAAAAATCCACTTGGGACAACACAATATAGTTAACTATGGAACTTATAAAAAGCAATCCACTTTTACTGTCCTGGCTGCTAAAACCTAAAAATTTTTAGGGGGTGAGATTTGATTAGCATTGTACAGCTTGCTGCATCTTGTGCTTTATTAAGCAAGATTTAGGCAAATTAAACCACAGGTACAATAGGGCTTACATTACAGCAGCCCTCAAAATCTCCACTCACATTTGGCGAGTAGAAATAAGCTGAGGCCGAATGTGGAGAGCCACATCAGCATCACATCTGTCAATTTGAGGCCACATTCACCTGTCAAACTCAAATTCTGGCACCAATTTCCTCTCAATGCTGCCCCTGAACTCACAGCCGGTACTCTGTTTCCAGTCCGCCCGGTAGGGTTGCCACCTGTCCGGTTTTGACCCGGACAGTCCTGGTTTGCACACATGTGCCCGGTTTTCAAGCCGTCTGAAACCCGGGCACATTTTTTTTTTTTTTTTTTTTTTTTTCAATTTATTTATTTTTTCAATTTTTTTTTTTTCGTCCATCCTGGCCCGGCCGACTCCCGACTCCCTGCTGCCTGGGCGCTTGCTGTGTCCTGGTGTCTCTTGTGTTATATCTCCCAGGCTCGGCTCCACCAGCTTTTTCTGAGTGAGTGTACGTGTGGCGCTGCCGCCCGCAGCAGTGGCTGTGCTGTCTGTTAGCCCCCGGCGGCCCCGCCCCCCTGTTTAACCTGTGTGCAATTGTTTGTTATTGCATCCTTCCGTTCGTCGTATCGACGCCGTCTCGCCGTGCAACGCTTATTCAGGCAGCAGGAGGGGAGGACTCGAGACTCCAGACTGCATGGTGATTAAAAAAAAAAACTGAACTCAGGAGCTGTCTGTGTGTACCTGTGAGGATGTGAACCTGGGGGGGGGGGGGGGTGGCAGGATGGACAAGACTGCTGTGCACAGGGGCTGACTGTGTGTGGGCCATTATATAACACTTCCCTCTGCTATACTACTGACCTTTGCCTTTTAAATTTCGGGACTCTGATTTATTTTGTCTGAACCACTGCAATAAGGATTACTCTGCAGCTCCCTAATAAGCTTTAACTAGTCCTTCTAAGGTGTCTGAACAACTTATGCATCTTTTGTTACCATAGAAACTTTGAGGGAATGTCCAGCTCACTTAAAGCGGAGTTCCACCCAAAAATGTCAAAGTGAATGGGGCCAGGAGCCAAACCTAGCCACTGAGAGCCACATCAGGAACTACAATTCGCACCAGTGCTAATCACCAGTGTGAAAGTAGCCTAAGTCCCCTTTCACACCAATATGTTTTTCCTGCGTTTTTACTCCTGCAATGGGATGTTTCACACCACTGCGCTGTGAGTGAAGTGCGGTTTGAAAAGTCCTACATGCTGCATCTTTGGTGCGGTGTTGAAAAGCCACACCAAAAATGCAGCTTTCCGTTGAAAATTTTGGTGGGTTTTTGAGTCACGTATCCATTTTTCACATGTGCAGGCAACCCAAAAACGCATCAGAAACGCGCAGGAAACACATCTAAAACTCAGAAAAATCTTGCTGCTTGCAGATTTTTCTGTGCAAAAACAGTGTAGCGCTGGACAGCATATACCACATAAGTATCTAAAGTAACAGGTGTAAACAGTGTTAATCTATAAATGGTAACAATCAAAATGTGAATACACAAAAGCTATAAGTGCATAGGTTGTTATAACACTGTGCCAATCAATATGGCACTGAGCATAAAGTACTTATAAATATCAACAGATAAATAAACAGTGTAAAAATAAAGTGACCAATTCAGCATATGAAGTGCAAAAAGGGATTTTTAATAACAGCTTACCTGTAAAATCCTTTTCTTGGAGTACATCACGGGACACAGAGCGCATAGCCATTACATATGGGTTATATGGAGTACCTTCAGGTGTGGACACTGGTGTAATCAACTTCACAGGAAGTTCCTCCCTATATAACCCCCTCCCACTGAGAGTGCTTTAGTTTTGTAGCAAGCAATTTCTCTGAGGTTACACAATGTTCCCACAAAGAGGGGTGGGAGCTCTGTGTCCCGTGATGTACTCCAAGAAAAGGATTTTACAGGTAAGCTGTTATTAAAAATCCCTTTTTCTTGATCGTACATCACGGGACACAGAGCGCATAGCCATTACATATGGGATGTCCCAAAGCAATGCTCTATGAAGGGAGGGAGACCGTAAGGCAAAAAATAGCCAAACAGAAACTATATCAGGAGGTAAAATAGCTCCACCAACAGAAAAAAGGGGGCGTGAACCGGGCCAGAGGATTCTATACTGCTGCCCGTAGGACCGCCTGCCCAAATGCTGCGTCCGCAGCCTTTGTGACGTCCAACTTATAAAATTTAGTAAACGTATGTACGGAAGACCAGGTTGCCGCTTTGCAAACCTGTGCCATAGAGATCTGATGGTGTGCCGCCCAAGAGGCACTCATGGCCCTCGTAGAATGGGCTTTAACTGATAAGGGAGGTGGAACGCGCTTCAGACCATAGGCCTGAAAAATCAGCTGCTTAATCCACCTAGCCAAGGAAGACTTGGCAGCCGGCTGACCCTTCTTGGGGCCATCCGGAAGAATGAAAAGCACATCTGTTTTCCTAATCTTTTCTGTAGCCTTGAGATAAACCCTCATGGCTCGGACCACATCCAAAGTATGAAGCAATCTTTCCTCTCTGGACTGGGGAGTAGGAAAGAAGGATGGTAGGACTAGGTCCTGATTCAAGTGAAAACTGGATATGACCTTAGGAAGGAAAGAAGGCTGAGGCCGCAGAACCACTCTGTCCTTATGCAGAATAAGGTACGGTTCCCTGCAAGACAAGGCTGCCAGCTCGGAGACCCTTCTGGCCGAAGCCATAGCCACCAAGAAAACCAACTTTCGGGTTAGCAGCACAAGAGGGATTTCTGTCAGAGGTTCAAACGGCTGCTTTTGTAAAGCTGACAAGACCAGATTTAAATTCCAGGGGCAGAGGGGAGCTCTAATAGGGGGATTTACATGCAAGACCCCCTGCAAAAAGGTTTTTACAAGCGAATGTGTGGCCAAAGGCCTTTGAAACCATATCGATAAGGCAGACACCTGCCCCTTTAGAGTACTAAGAGCCAACCCCTTGTCAACGCCAACCTGGAGGAATCGCAAGATCCTGTCAATAAAAAACTTGCGAGGATGCCCTCCTTGAGACTCGCACCACTCCACATAGGTTCTCCAGACTCTGTAATAGATATTTCTAGAGACTGGCTTTCTAGCTTGAATTAACGTAGATATGACTTGGGCCGAGAGGCCTCTGCCCTTAAGAATTAGAGATTCAGCCGCCAAGCCATCAAATTTAGCTGCTGTGAAGCAGGGTGGTAGATCGGGCCCTGAGACAGCAGATCTGGGCGCAGGGGGAGTGGCCACGGTGCCCTTACTGACATCCTCACGATGAGTGCGTACCAAGCCCTTCTGGGCCAGGCTGGGGCCACCAGGATCACCGGCCTGCGCTCCACCCTGATCCTTCGTAGAAGGCGGGGAATCATCTGTAGTGGAGGGAACGCATACAGGAGAGAAAACTGGTGCCAGGGGCAAACCAACGCATCGGTCCCGTAGGCCGAGGGGTCCCTGGCTCGGGATACAAATTTGTCCAATTTCTTGTTGAATCTTGTTGCCATGATGTCCACATCGGGAACTCCGAATCTTTGGCAAATCTCTTGGAATACCTGGGGGTGAAGAGACCACTCTCCCGGGAGCAACTGTTGACGACTCAAAAAATCTGCTTGAGAATTGTCTATCCCTGGGATGAACACTGCTGAGATGCAGGGTACATGGGCTTCGGCCCATGCAAAAATTAGGTTTACTTCCCTTTGAGCCGCCAGGCTCTTTGTGCCCCCCTGGTGGTTTATGTATGCCACCGCCGTGGCATTGTCGGACTGTATCCTTACTGGCAGACCCTGCAGGGGGAGAGTCCAGGCGACCAGGGCCAACCGAACAGCTCTGATCTCTAGGACATTGATGGGAAGCAGACTTTCTGCCTCTGACCACTGTCCCTGCTGGGTCCGTTTTCCTAAGATTGCCCCCCAACCTGTTAGGCTGGCATCTGTGGTTACTATTTTCCACGAGATGGGGCAAAAGGTTTTCCCTTTTGATAATTTTTGAGGGATCAGCCACCAGTACAGGCTGTGCCTGACTTCTGGAGAAAGAACTAATGGACGGTCTAATGCCTGTATGGACTTGTTCCAAGCAGAGAGAATAGCTGCTTGCAGAATTCTGGTATGGATCTGGGCGTAGGGCGCTGCTTCGAAGGCGGCCACCATCTTCCCCAGCAGTCGCATGCATAGGCGAATAGTCGGCTTCTTTTTGCCTAAGACTATTTGAATCGTTTGAATCAACGACCTGATCTTCTCTTGAGGTAAAAATACCTTCTGGCATTCTGTATCTAACCGAAAGCCTAGATATTCCAACTGTCTTGTGGGATGTAACCTTGATTTTTCTTGGTTCACAATCCACCCGAACTCTTCTAGATGCCGCACTGTGCGGACTACTGCATGATTGAGGTTGGAAGCTGAACTGTCGATAACCAGGAGATCGTCCAGGTATGCTAGGACCAAGATGCCTTCTGTCCTTAGGACGGCTAGTACCGGGGCTAACACCTTTGTGAATACCCGTGGAGCTGTTGCCAACCCGAAAGGGAGGGCTACGAACTGATAATGACTTTGGTTTATCGTAAAACGAAGAAACTTGTGATGTGCTGGGTAAATTGGCACATGCAGATATGCATCCTTTATGTCTATAGATGCTAGGAAGTCGCCCTGATGCAGGCTGGTTGTCACTGAACGTATGGAGTCCATACGGAAGGTCTGAATCCTTAGAAAGCGATTTAGGCGTTTGAGGTCTAATATAGGCCTGACGTCGCCATTGGGTTTTGGTATAACAAAAAGGTTGGAGTAGAATCCCAGACCCCTTTCTTGGGTTGGTACTTCTACAATTACTCCTTGGAGCAAGAGGCGATCCAACGCCTTTACGAGAGAGGCCCTCTTTAACGGGTCGCTTGGAAGACTTGACCCCTGAAAATGAGGAGGGGGGATTTCTCGAAACTCTAGTTTGTAGCCTGAGGCTACTACGGACCGAACCCAAGAGTCGGGAATTCTGGCCTTCCAGACTTCGGAGAAAAACTGAAGTCTTCCCCCCACCCAAGAGAGTGGGGGCGCCCCTTCATGAATCTGATTTGATGACTGGTTTAGCCGGCTTGCGAGACCAGGGCCTCTTGTTTGCCGCGGCTTGTCCCTGTGGGCGGCTATTAACTGTTGAACGCCCGGGAGGCCGTCGATACTGACGGGAAGTCGAAGGGGCCGAGCCTGCAATGGCCTGTCGTTTAAACGTGGGCCCACGCGGTCTTTTCTTGACCGGTAAGGAAGTACTTTTTCCACTTGATATGGTGTGGATATATTTATCTAGGTCTTCCCCGAATAGTCTTCCCCCATGAAAGGGAAACCCTGCTAGAAGCTTTTTGCAGGGTGCCTCTGCTGACCAGTTCTTTAGCCACAAAAGACGACGCATGTGAACCATCAGTAGAGATAAACGGGATGCCTGTTGGATGGAGTCCTTAATAGCATCTACTGCAAAGCAGAGAGCCCTAGGGAATTCTGCTAATTCATGAGTATGCTGAGCCGGCATGTCCTTCAATATATGCTTTGCCTGATCCTTCAAGGCCTGACAAACACCAATGGCTGCTACTGCTGGCTGAACCATGGCACCTACTGAGGTAAAAGCTGCTTTCAGTAGGGTCTCGAATTTCTTGTCGACCGGATCCTTGAACATATGGACATTTTCAACCGGACAAGTCAGGGATTTATTCACGCAGGAAATGGCTGCGTCCACTGTAGGGAGAGCCCATTTCTTTACATATTCCTCTTCCATAGGGTAGAGAATAGAGAATCTTTTAGGAGGGACAAAGATTCTATCAGGTCGAGCCCAATCTTGGTAAATCACGTTCCGCAGAAGGGGGTGCATTGGAAAGGATGCACCAGTTAATGGGGCCTTTAAAGAACCCAATGAGGATACCTCCGGGGCTACTAGTTCTGGCACTGGAAGTTTAAAGGCAGTGCGAACCATATCTGTCAAAGACTGGATCCACAGGCCCTCCGCTTGAGAGGCCGAAAAATATTCATCTATAGTGGAATTTTCCCTGTCTGAACCGTCGGGACTTGGGTCTGCCTGATCCCCTTGTGGGTCCCGTTCCTCTGAAGAGGAGACCTCCGCATCTGAAAACCCCACACTGGGTGAAGGGGATCTAGCCCGCTTGCTACTTGGGCAAGGACGGGAAAACAACGCAGTTAACCTTTTCTCTAGCCCACACATGGTGGCTGCTAGCATTTCTTCCGTCACGTAAACGGGAATGGGTGGATCGGGGGCCGCCTCTGCCCCCAGCACCCCCAATGGCTCTTGTACTATGCCACTCGGTGTCCTGACTGGCGAGGGTGGGGCCGTAGAAGCCTGGCCCAAATCCTCTGACCCCGATGGAGACCCCTTTTGCTTTTTGGTACCTTTAGCAGCCTTGGCTGGTCCAGATCCCTTTGGAGCCATTGTACAACCTTGGGTCACCCCTATAGCCAACACCTGACTGTTGTAGCTAGGAATAACCAATATGAGGGCAGGTATGAGAGAAAATGAAAAAGAACTAATTTCTCTCTTTTTCTTTTATATTTCTCTTTTTTTTTTTTTTTTTTTTTCAAAAAAATCTTTTTTACCCGCCTGGGAGGTGGCAATACCGAGGAAGCCTGTGAGTATTGACACACCAATGCCCGTTAGCCGGAGTCCAAGGTAGACTCAGATACTGCTGGATCTAAGGCTGAGTCCCTTTAAGCAAAAAAACCCTTTTTTTTTTTTTTTTTTTTTTCTGGTCTATAGTGGACCTAAGTCCTAGACCTGAAGATCCACTAAACCGCCACTAGGTGTCCCTGTGTGGCCAAAAGACCCAGCTGCACGCTCTGTATCCTTTCTTCCTATGCCTCCAGGAGGGAAAGACCAGCCAGAGAAAAGTTTTTCCTTTATACAGACCCTGACGCTGCTGGCCCGCCCCCCCCGACGCACGCCGACGCTATAAAAGGCGGCGTGCACGCGCGCGCGTATGCGCGCGCACACACGCGCGCATGATCGCGCGCACGCACATCGCGCGCACGATCGCGCGCACCACGCCGAACCCACATGGAGGAAGCAGAGCAGAGGAACAACATGGACCAGCGTTATGCAGCACCAACAGACACCAGGTAAGCACTAATCTTATTGTAGTGCACACACAGCGAGGAAGCTGTCCCCATGGGCTTCCTAAGAAACAGGAGTTTTAACCAGCAATTTCCTCTTTAAAACATGTGGGGTTGCAGTATCAGTGTTAACAGGCAGACCTGGGGTGAGTAGCAAATATATAACTTACACAAGTATACATATATCTACATGTTATCTGGGTAAACATTAGAATCCCATCCGGCCTCAACAGACATAGTGGAGATAGTGGCTGATGCACAAGCATACCATTAGCCAACCCAGAACCCCCAGGGGGATACCTACTGTCGAACCAAGTCCCGCAGGTTCCCTCTTACCTGCTCCACGCCGCAGGGTATTGCAAAATGCAAGAGGCCCAGCCTTCCCCCATCTCCGTGGGTATTGTCTTGGACCTTCAGGGACCGGGGTCCTGTGTTAAGGAACCCACACCCCTGGACCTATATAGCATCCTGGCATCAGTAACTTTTAGTTCTTGGAAGAGACTAAAGCACTGGAGCCCAGAATCCAGCCCTCCAAGGAGAGGCATTATAGGCAAAACCCCACTCCAGCAGGGCCCGGGTACCGTACATCTTGGCTCTGAAGCCCTTCGGACGGATCCGGCTAGCTATCCTGGGTCCCGAGACCTCCGAGGGACAGCTAGACGTGACCAACACCTAAGACACTGGCGGAAAAACTAAAGCACTCTCAGTGGGAGGGGGTTATATAGGGAGGAACTTCCTGTGAAGTTGATTACACCAGTGTCCACACCTGAAGGTACTCCATATAACCCATATGTAATGGCTATGCGCTCTGTGTCCCGTGATGTACGATCAAGAAAACAAATAGAGTCCTCAGAAAAAAGCTGGGAGTTATTAGCCCCTTCCAATGCAGGTGATGAAAAGATGCAAACAATGAAAGTCCAATTAGGAGATCCACAGGTGAGAAAGGAGGGAGATTTCAGACATCAGTTTATCAGCAGTCCTGTTCCTGTGCCCAGTTATCTACTGAATTGACAGAATATACTGGAATGGCTAAACAGACTTGGGGCTCATTTACACATGTGGTTCCCTCCGAAGAGCATTTGACAGGCAGGGAGGAGGTGTTATATTGCTTCCTCATTATATTTGATTAAATAGAATGGGTTAAGCGAGCAGTAGTTAACGTTGCCACCTG
Source organism: Rana kukunoris (assembly GCA_029574335.1). Taxonomy (NCBI): domain Eukaryota; kingdom Metazoa; phylum Chordata; class Amphibia; order Anura; family Ranidae; genus Rana; species Rana kukunoris. Next base: position 587,862,491 of record CM056049.1, on the reverse strand, counting down.
TCCAAGATATACCCGGACAGTCCAGGTTCTCAATTGTGTCTCACTCGCATACTGGTGCCATCCACTACTCTACTTCTACCATCCACTGTTTTGCTCACTGACACTGTCCACTTTTAAAGTAGGTTAACTTCATATATTTACAGTGACATTATTGTTTTTTAAATCTAAGAATATTTTATGGATGCAAAAATGCTTTTGTTTTATTTGATCGTGCCACTATAAGCCCCTGATACTGTTAATGCAATTTAGACACACCTACTGTTCGCCATGGCGCATGTAACATGCTGCGTTACTACTGTCTGCCCCATGTCTTTTACAATCTTAGGCCCCTTTCACACAGGCGGACCGTTCAGGTCCACTTGTCATTTTTTTTGGTGGAACGCACGCTCTGCATGGAGCCACGGATGTCAGCGGTGACATGCCCGCTGACATCTGACCCGTTCCGATTCACCAAAGTGTGACCGAGGAAAACCCTATTTTTCCATCTGGCGGATTGGATGACAATGGACTCTACGGTCCATCTTCATCCGATTTTTTTTCCCTCATAGAGGAGAGCGGCACTCTGACAGGTCGGTCCCTGCACAGTGTGAAGAGACAGACCTGTCATCTGCCGGCTCAGAGGAGCACGTGGAGCCCACACATGGACACGTCCGTGTGAAAGTGCCCTAATGGTGACTATACTACAAAAAAAATTGCCGTGCAACACAAAAATGTTCGGGTTTGGCTTGAAGAAAAGGTGGCGACCCTACCGCCCGGTCAGTACCTTCTGCCTGCATTCCCCCTACTCTCGATTTATGTTCAGCTTTTCACCGCCCCTCCTCTGTCCTTCCCCCACTAGCATCACCCCTTCGATTTCCACACTACCTACCTTCTCTTCTCCCCCACCTAGCAATTAGTGCAGCTGCCACCGGATCACATCACACCAACCCGTTCATTACCAGTGCCCATGTACACTCGCAGGTGACTGGCCAGCTTTACACACTCATCTCAATCTGTCAGCTGTCACCATCGCTCGAGGTTTCGTCCTACACCAACATACCCCTGATTCTGGGATCACAAGTGGTTCTCTGCTGGCTGTCATGTTGTCCCTTTTCCCCTCACATTCTCCCCCTCTGTCCCCCCTCCCCATGTTACCTTCTTTATGTTCCATTTTCTTTGATTCTCGGTGCATTCTAGCACCGTCCGAGGATGCATGTCCTAAACAGCTGCTAACAGGCACCGGTTTATCCACACACTACCCAAAGCACCCATCCCCATAGCACCCCCAGCCATCAGTTTCATAGCCACCACTGCAAAGAATTAGATAAGGTGGGGGTGGAGAAGGCAATTTATCAGGGCAATGGCTGATGTTGGCACTTCAATAATCTTGGCACTGTGGTTAATCTGGTTTCAGGATGATTGATGCGCATTATTTCTGTTATTACATTGTTATATAAAAATAAATAGTTAAACTCGCCATAATGCAGAATCAGTAAGAGCCCCGAGTGTGTGACTTGCCACCGTCGCCTGCCACCAGATGCAGCTTGTCACTTGCCAAATCACCTGCCTTCATATGCGGATTGCCACTTGCCATGTCACCTGCCACCAGATGCGGATTGTCACTTGCCTGGTCGCCTGCCACAAGTTGCGGATTGTAACTTGCCTGCCACCGCTGTCTGTCACACATTTTTGTAATTTAATCCTGCATAAAACATTTAACTTAACTTTGTTTAGAAGCACAATATGGGGCAGGGTAGGGGGTTGGACGGGGCAACTGGTGGGTGAGTGAGGCCGCGTACACACGGCAGAGAACCTCGACGGGCGGAACACACCGTTCCGCCCGTCGAGGTTCTCGGCCGGCCGGCAGTTTCGGCGACCAGCCCGTCAGGGAAAGACGACTAGCCATTCATCCCAACGGATCGTCGAGCAAATAGAGAACCTGCTCTCTATTTGCTCGACGGGTTTCCCGACGGGCGGGGCTCACCGAATCCGTACACACGGCCAAGGTTCTCAGCAGAATTAGGCTCCCAGCGAGGTTCTCGCTGGTTTCTGCCGAGAACCTTGGCCGTGTGTACGGGGCTTGACTCTTAAGGCCTGGCTTGTAGAGCTCAGGACTTTACATTTTGAGCCCTGCATTAGAGTAGCAATAAGGCTTTATTCATGAAAACACATCACTTCTCGCTAGACATATATGTGGCCTCTCGATGGGAGGGCTTTAACGCAGAGAGGCCGCATATATGTGGCCCTATGTAAGCGCATTACTGTGCACAGTACAGTGGCACAGTAACCGGCGGGTATTGGAAAGCTCCCGATTGTGAGCTTTCATGTGATTTCTCCTGTCAGCAGAACATGCATTTATTCCTAAACCTTGGAAAAAGACTACTGTACCTACCATTAGAGAATGGGTAGAGCAATCTAACTTAATCATGAGGATGGAGGCATTGACAGCCAGTCTTCATGACCGGTACCTCTTCCTATGACAACCTGTAGACCTGCTGTGCTGTTGGTGGCTCTGGTGCTCTGCCAGTTGGAATTCATCCCTACTTCACTGTCTTCTCCTATTGTTCTATCCTTCCAACTGATTTCTTGAGCACTTCAGTTCTGACACCGCTAGTAAATTGATTCATTGAAACACCTTGGCTCATGCCCAATATGTCCTATTATGTTAGCCATGATATGGCGGGGCCCATCCAACTCTAGAGGTGTTTAGATAACCGTGTTGGCATTTACCTATATTATGGATTTATTTTCATGCCCTGAAGAGACTTCTTTATCTAGTATTCCCTGCTCACTCTGAAGTCAGCGTGTCTGTATTTGTTTCAAGACCTAATAAAACACTTCCCTGAAAAACAAATAAAAACAAAAGTGCTAACCCTTAAAATGGAGCTAAAGGCAATAATACTTACCGTATATACTCGAGTATAAGCCGCCCGAATATAAGCCGAGGCACCTAATTTTACCACACAAAAAAGGAAAACGTATTGACTCGAGTATTAGCCTAGGGTGTCCATCTGCTTGCCTCACTGTGCCCTTTCCTCACTGTGCCCTTTCCTCACTGTGCCCTTTCCTCACTGTGCCCTTTCCTCACTGTGCCCTTTCCTCACTGTGCCCTTTCCTCACTGTGCCCTTTCCTCGCTGTGCCCTTTCCTCGCTGTGCCCTTTCCTCGCTGTGCCCTTTCCTCGCTGTGCCCTTGCCTCGCTGTGCCCTTGCCTCGCTGTGCCCTTGCCTCACTGTGTCCATGACTAGACTGACGTTTAACATGGGAGTCTATGGAAGGGGTGCCCGGCTTTGAAAAAATGGTGCTTTCCAGCCATATGTCCACCAGATAACAAACGTTGTAGAGGAGAAAGGGGGCTACATGTGTGTCAAGTTTGGGGTCCAGGGGACCTACGGCCAGCCGGTACCGGGTCCCCAAAATCCGGGAGATCAGGCGCAAAAAGGTAACTCAAGTATAAGCCGAGGGGGGCATTTTCAGCTTAAAAAAATGTGCTGAAAAACTCAGCTTATACTCAAGTATATACGGTACTTTAGTTCCAATTGTCCAGCGCTGGCATCTTCTCCTTGGCTTTTGTCTGGTGTCAGTCTTTGACCGTCTTGATTGATCTGTGTGGGTTGACGTCAGTGTGCCAGAATGTAAACTGAGCTGCGCATGCCTCCTACAATCACAGAATACTTTTCATTGTGGCAACTGATAGTACCGCTTCTTTGAAAAGAGTACAGTACACTGTATCCACATATGGAAAAACACATGGCTTTGGCTATGGTTCAGGTTTAAGTAGCTTATAAAATAAGGCCTTTATGTTTTGATGACTTTTAACAACTGTGAATTTCCCTGTTGCATAGGCAGTTTTATTCAAAACAATTACTTATTCCTTTTTAATTACAGATTATAACATATCAGCTGCTTCAAAAGTGGGGTGTAGAAGGCTTCCTGGAACATATTGATAGGTATTGTAATTCGTGTTTTTTATTTCAACTAGCAAATATGTGAATTTCCCCTAAACAAGTATTTTTAAAAGATGGCGCTAAATTACTTAAGATTTGGTTACATTACAGTATACAATCTAGTAAATTTTGATAGAATTGTAAAGAAATCTAAATGTGTGTGCTTTTACAAGTTCACTTGACTGTTGGGAGTGTGATGACGAGCATGTACTTGCATTCCCCACACTCTTCAGCTGCCCTGATCTTTTGTCAGGTTTCCCAGATAAATATTTTGACATGCTGATCAAGAGGGCTGTGCCCCTTTTTCTCCATTGTGATTCAGGTCTGTGCATTAAAGCGGAGTTCCACCCAAAAATGGAACTTCCGCTTAATCCACTCCACACCCCCTTACATGCCACATTTGGCATGTAATTTTTTTGGGGGGGGAGTGGGGGCTTCAGGAGGAGTGGGACTTCCTCCTTCCGCCAAAAGGCTGGTAAGGCGATTAAGATTAATCGCCTTATTGTAGCCCCTCCCCTAGGCGATCGCCAAGGACACTGACAGGTCCTAGACCAGTGATGGCGAACCTTGGCACCCCAGATGTTTTGGAACTACATTTCCCATGATGTTTCACTACACTGCTGAGTGCATGAGGATCATGGGAAATGTAGTTCCAAAACATCTGGGGTGCCAAGGTTCGCCATCACTGTCCTAGACGATCGCCTGTCCAATCAGCGGCGGGCCGCGCGCACATGCGCAGTACTGCTCGCGCATGCGCAGTGGGTGCCCGGCCGTGAAGGCGAAGGCTGTCGTGGGCTGGGTGCCCACTGCTAGAATAAAGACACGCCGGCCGGGGAGGGGGGAGAGGAGCGGACCCCCGGCCGGCTCGTTCCTGGAACGTGGAGCAGGTAAGTGAATGTTTATTAAAAGCCAGCAGCTACACTTTTTGTAGCTGCTGACTTTTAATAAACATACATTTTGGCTGGAACTTCCCTTTAAGCACTGTATTGTAGAGAGGTAGGGGGAGGTCAGATGTTCACCCTCACTTGGAAATTGTCAGGTTAAATTTTTAAGTTGATCTCTTTCCAATTTACCAAAAAAAAAAAATATATATACAATGCTCTGATTGGATATGGATTGTTTAGGTAGGCCCTCATACTGTGGTTACTGGTAAAACAGAAGTGAACTGCACAGTAAGGAACTTGTACGAACAGCATTATGATAAACAAATTCTCCTCTTTTACCCAGGTTTCCTACATGTTGATTGTAAGATATTTTCATTTTTATACCTTTTTGAACCTAACCTTAGTATATTGTATATTGTGCGAGAGCTGTATACAGTGAATGTTATCTACAAAACGTCAGGCAAAGAAGGCATTGTCCATCAAAAACAAAATGGTTATGACATAGCCATCATAACCTAAACAGTGACCATATTATTAGAGATGAAGTGGTGTATAAATCAAAATACACTTAAATAAATCGAAATATTCTTTATTAGTACAAAAATTGCTCAAATAAGTATAATCCAATTAAATAGCAATTAAACAAAAACTATACTCTTCACACTCCCCCTTAACATAAGACAATGTTTAACCACACAAAAAAAAAAAAAGATGTCCGGACATTAATACTAGCGTGTATATGACATAAGTCAGTTCCTCAGACAGACACTGATTGGGTGCTGGTAACTTTTGATATTCCAGTAGTAATTGACTTGTGTTTTAATGCCTCCATTAAAACACTCTTAGCCATATCATACTTCTTAATAACCCTAATAAAAAGAGATTTATGAAACTAGCTGTTCTCATGTATCTATAAAATGTGTCCTGTGCTTGTAGAAATATATACATGGATATAACGCTCCGATCATGCAAGCAGTTAGTGTAAGCATACATGCTACCTGCCTTAGCCGAGACTAAGGCCGCGTACACACGATCGGTTAAACCGATGAGAGCGGTCTGATGGACTGTTTTCATCGGCCGAAACCGATCGTGTGTGGGCGCCATCGGTTATGTATCTATCGGTTAAAAAAAAGCAAACTTGTTTTAAATTTAACCTATGGATACCTAACCATTAGCAAAAAAACGATCGTTTGTAGACACGACCATCAGTTAAAAATCCGCGCATGCTCAGAATCAAGTCGCTGCATGCTTGGAAGCATTGAACTTCATTTTTTTCTGCACGCCGTCGTGTTTTACGTCACCGCGTTCTGACACGATTGTTTTTTTTAACCTATGGCGTGTAGGCACAACTGATCATCAGTCAGCTTCATCGGTTAACCGGTGAAAACGATCCATCAGACCGTTCTCATCAGATGGACCGATCGTGTGTACAAAGTGGATGTAAACCTGTAAACAAGCCCTTAATGTACAGAGATTTTTCACAATGTTGGAAAATCTTTGTAATTGATCCTCCTTTCCTACCTTCCCTAAAAAGGACCCTTTACTATATACTCATAAGTAAAAGGCCTGTACATGTGGCCACTCTTGTCTTTAAGCTTGTACAGTTTGTTTTTAAATACTAGCTAAAGGCTGCTCATTCCAGAACTGGCACAATTGGGGTGGTTTAGGTTCAGGGGCACTGGGTGTAAAGGTGGAGTAAGTTTCTAGCAGGCATAGGGTAACAGCAGAGGCATAGGTCATGGAGAAAAAAGGGGCAGGGGCCATGAGGGGGGGGGGGGGGCGGCGCTTCAGTACCACCAGCAAAATGCTACTCCAGTATATTATCTCTTATGTCCGAATGATAATTTGTATGTGTATGTTTTGTGTCTAAAGCCTCTTACACGCGATCAGATTTCTAATGGAATCAAATCCGATGGATTTTTTTCGTCTGATATCCGATGAAGCTGACTTTCATCAGTCTTACCTTACACATCATCAGTCAAAAATCCGACCGTGCCAAAACTCGGTGACGTAAAACACTACGACGTGCTGAAAAAAATGAAGATCAATGCTTCCAAGGATTCCGTGGATTTTTGACCGATGGACTTCCACACAGACGATCGTTTTTTTCTATCGTTTTTTTATCCATAGGAACATTTTTAAAACATGTTCTATTTTTTTTCACCGATTGAAAACAAACCGATGTGGGCCACACACGATCAGTTTGTCCGATGAAAACAGTCCATCGGTCTGTTTTCATCGGACAAACCGATCGTGTGTACAGAGCTCAACTCTTTATTTTCCTACAGTAAGTCGTATCATATAACAGGTTTGCATATCCTGATGTAAGACTTGCTTACACATACTGTCCATGCATAGTGATGAAAACCGGGGGGGGGTGCAGGAGTTGTGGTGAAACAGGAATCATGCAGCAGTTGTGTTGAGAGTGAGGGTTGCTGGCATGATTGTAAGACGGGGTCAGTGTGCAGGTAGGATAGGGGAGGGGCGGTGTACATGTGAGCATTGGGTAAGAGTTGGGTGGGGGGTTGTACAGGAGCACTGGTGAAAGCTGGGATGGGCCTATATGAGGTGGGAGCACAGTAGTAGGAGAGGGATGGGATGCAGAAGCATTGGTGAGATTGAGCGAAAACATGAACAAGTACAGTGCGGAGAGTTAGTGTATCAGTGTACAGGTACAGTAGTGGAAGAGGGGGAGTGCAGGAGTGGTGGGTGTTGAAGGGGGTGGCTTAGATGGTGGTTAGAGAGGGGAAGTGCACACAGATGGAGGTAAGAAAAGTGTGGGGGGGGTGCAGGCAGGTGGTGTGAGAGAAGGGAGGTACAGGCACATAGGGTATTGAGAGAAGGGGGGATGCAGGCATGGATGGTGGTGAGAGAAGAGATGCACAGGTGTATGCTGAGAAAAGGGGGTGCAGGCATAATGCATGCCAAGATGAGGGGGCCGCAGGTTCAATGAGTAGTGAGAGATGGGGGAACTGCAGGCACAGTGGATGCCAAGAGAAGAAGTGCAGGTGCAGTGGGTGGTGAGAAAAATATAGCTGCAGGTACAATGGATTCTGAGGCAAGGTGGGTGCAGCGTAGTGGTTGGTAAGAGAAAGTGGGTGCAGACACAATGCAATGATGAGAACTTGCTACTAGAGGCAGAATCTTCCTGTGGCAAAACAAAGACATTCTGCTCAATGGTGAAGTGAAACAAAACAAAACTCTAACATCGTTTTTATATTTGTTAATGTCTCTGGGTTTTTCAGTGTAATACACTTCTACAAATCACAGAGGGATGCCATACTCACTTCTGCAGATAAGTGGCTAACAGGTTGGTGGACTGCTAAATTAATTAATGTGATTTTTCATTAAAAAAAATGAACTTAAAATTGATGTTTCCAATATATGACTATGTGTAGAACCAAAATGTCAAGAACATATCAAATATATCACTGATAGTGCCCCCAGGAAATACAACAAATGTTAAAATGGGTTAGCTTTACAGCGTCTAGCAAAAACGAAAATATACATTTCGGGTGCACTGATCCTTTAACACGGGTTTCAAACATGCGCCCCTTCCGCTGTTGCGAAACTACAAGTCCCATGAGGCATTGCAAGACTGACAGTTACAAGCATGACTCCCACAGGCAGAGGCATTATGGGACTTGTAGTTCCGCAACAGCTGGAGGGATGCCAGTTTGACACACCTGCAAGTTTAACACCTAAAAAATGGGAAATGGGAAATTTGATCCAAAAAAAACAACCATATAATGAGATTTTAGTGGATAAGCACTTGAACAATTCTGCAATTCTGTACCCAGTAGTATTTGTGAGGCAGAAATCAAGAGCTATGAATTATATATATGAGTTTCTGCTTTATCAATAGATATCAGCTGAATACACTGTTACATTGAATGTTCCAACTTTTACAATTGCTAGGAATGCTGACATTGGTCTTCCATGATCTATACCAGGGGTCTCCAAGCTTTTTAAGCAAGGGGCCAATTTATTGTCCTACAGGATTTGGGGGGCCAGACTGTGGCCAGTGAGAGTAGAAAAATCTCCTCGGTGCCCTATCGTTGGTGTTAATGGGAGGAATAGTGCCCTATTTATGGTGTCAGTAAGGAGAATGGTGTCCTATCATTAGTGTCTGTCTGTGGAAAAAAGGCAAGCAAAGGGCCACATCTGGCCCCCGGGCCATAGTTTGGAGGCCACTGATCTATACGATAGCCAGTGTTCCAAATAAGATTAGTAATTGGTAGGGGAAACATCTCTATTCATACAAAAAGGTTTTTAACTTGTGTCAGATTATTTGGGATTATACAGGCATACAGTAAAAGTACGCACCTATATCACATTGACAAGTGGTTTCTTTGTCTTTTTCAAAAGGTTTGGCTGAGTGGCACAGTCCTTCCGCTGGCATGTTCCTGTGGATGAAGATCAAGGGAGTCCCTGATACTCATCAAATGATCATGCAAAAAGCATTAAGTAACCAGGTAAATATTAAACAAGGTAGGGATACCATTTTTCATGCTGTATCTCCCTGCAGCATGGTGCTTACATATTGCAAGTAAAAAGTCATTCACTTCCAGCATTTTCAATGGTCAGTGGGATCTGAACAGCAACTTGCAAAGCTTTCTTCCTAGTGGCCTTGTCACCTGGAAGAACTTCACTATATGACACTCATCTCACCCTGTATGTTGTCCATTCAACCATTGGGTTGAAAAAAAATTATCCAATTTCGCCCATCCACACATTCGAGGTGGATGGGGTATCACTCCTGCCACAGCGCTATCGTGCTATATCTGCCCGCTGGCAGAATACAATAATGTGTGTTGCCGGTTTTAGCCAGCAGCATTGATTGTTCTGGAAAAATCATACAGGGTGGTTGTACACAAGTGCGTGTATTTCCACTTTTACAGCCAAATTGGCATTATACCTACTTTATATTAGTTACATATTCCCTTTAAAACAGCATAACTTAAAAAAATAAAAAAAAAGTAAAAAAATTGCTGGGTATCCTTTAAACGCTTTTTACTTGCTTAAAAATCCTACCTGGTGTTCCTTTGCTTGAAGCTGCCGGTAATGGCACATCTAACTGGAGCAACAGCACAACGTGCCATTGCTTCAGTGCACATTTGTGCCGATCACTTCGGCACATGCAGACACAGGGATATTTCCTAAACCGTTTAGGTTTAGGAGATATCCAGGAAGCTACAGGTAAGCCTTAAAGGGGTTGTAAAGGTACAATTTTGTTTTCCCTAACTAGCTTTCTTACCGTAGTGCAGTCCTCCTTCACTTACCTCATCCTTCGATTTTGCTTTTTAATGTCCTTATTTCTTCTGAGAAATCCTCACTTCCTGTTCTTTTGTCTGTAACTCCACACAGTAATGCAAGGCTTTCTCCCTGGTGTGGAGTGTCATGTTCGCCCCCTCCCTTGGACTACAGGAGAGTCAGGACGCTCTCTACGTGGCAGATAGAGAAAGGAGCTGTGTGTTAGTGGGCATCCTGACTCTCCCGTAGTCCAAGGGAGGGGGCGGGCACGACACACCACAGGGAGAAAGCCTTGCATTACTGTGTGGAGTTACAGGCAGAAGAACAGGAAGTGAGGATTTCTCAGAAGAAATAAGGACATTTAAGCCTAGGTTCACATTGGAGCAATTTGTCATGCGATTTGAAAGATCAAATCGCATGACAAGTCGCAACCTATTGGCGGCAATGGCACTGTTCCAATCGGTGCGACACCGATTTTGCGGCGTGGCACCGATTTGCAAAAGTAGTTCCTGCACTACTTTTGCCGATTTCAGGTGCGATTTCTATAGACATCTGTGTATGAACCCACACAAATGTCTATCAAGTAGCACCTGAAATCGCGCTGACCTTGCTACTTTGAAATCGCGCTACTTCAAGTAAAGTAGTGCGATTTCAAAGTAGCATCAGTGTGAACCAGGGCTAAAAGCAAAATCGAAGGATGAGGTAAGTGAAGGAGGACTGCACTAATGACCTGTGCACACGATCGGTCAATCCGATGAGAACGGTCTGATGGATTTTTCCATCAGTTAACCGATGAAGTTCAATGCTTCCAAGCATGCTTCGACTTGATTCTAAGAATGCGTTGATTTTTAACCAATGGACGTTTTTTTCTATCTGTTAGGTATCCATTGGTTATTTTTAAAAAAAGTTTCAAATTTTTTAACCGATAGATAAATAACCGATGGGGCCCACACACGATCGGTTTGCTCTGATGAAAACGGTCCATCGGACCGTTCACATCGGATTGAACAATCGTGTGTACAGGGCATAGGGTAAAGGAAGCAATTTAGGGAAAAAAATGTACTTTTGCAACCCCTTTAAAATAGGCTTACCTGTAGCATAAACTTGTTATAATGGGTTTACAACCACTTTAAGGTAAGTCGTTCATAATGTGTTAGTATACTGGACATTATGCCTTTTACTTGCAGGGGGAAGTTTTGTTTTGTCCCAAACTTTACCACAGCTTTAAGCAAAAGTATTTATATGTTTGCCAGTCATATATGCAAGGCAGCACTACTGAAGGAGTCTCCCTTAGGACTTCTTGTTTTTATACACTCTACTCATTTGATCAGCGTGATCTGAAAGCCAAATTAGGAATGATGAAAGAGGATATTGTGTGATCTTCTTGGCTCTCTGGGAACCTAGCAGCCAGAGCAGATTCCAAACTGCTTCTATAGGAATGGACATGTTTGCTAGAATTATTGAGTAAGTTAACTGTGGAATTTCTTACTATAGATATAGATACACGTGGAAATGCTGGGAATGATAAACAAGATAGATATCTTATGCATTGAAAGGGCAGGAGAATATTTGACCATAATAATGTGTAAGTGCAAATATAAAATACTATCTAGCTAGACCAATCATGTAGTGTTTGTTAGGCATTTCTATCACACGTTATAGGCTGAATAATGTGTATTATAATTGCTCTTTCTTCCTCACCTTTCTTTGTAATGTATTGCTTACCATACCATGTGCAGAAATGCTGAATGTCTTATATATATGTCTTATATACAGGTTCTTTTAGTTCCTGGTTCTGCGTTCAGTACTGACAGTTCAGAGCCCAGCCCTTATGTGAGAGCTTCTTTCTCTTTGTCTTCTCCAGAACAAATAGACCTGGTAAGAAAAGTTTTTTGCAGTATATATTTCAACCCAATTAGGAGTAGCACAGGAATGTATCTGTTTGCAGTGCAGCTGGGCAGAATTGGATGGACTGAGCACAACTCAAAAGCTGAACTCTGGGATAAGCAAATACTGTGTAAATACATGAGGCATGTGGAAGGCTGACTGCAGGTCAGCCTGAATTTGTAGGAGGAGTCGGGAGGTATTTAAACCCGCCCTCTATCCTCCTTTCTGGGCGACGGTTCTCTCGGGTGACGCCTCCCATGTTACAGGTCACTTCCTGTGCGACCGTGACATCATTTCCAGTTGACTTTCATTTGCTCACACTTCCCCCACAGTGGCCGGCATGGGTGGTCGGGTAGAGAGAGGACACGTGGTAGAGGTAGGTAAGATGGGATGTCAGTTGTGGGGTATGGTTGTTTGCTGGAGCATGCAAGATTCATACGGAGCATGTCTACAGGTGGGTGTTGCATAGCAGGGCATATCGGGACATTGGGCAGCATTGTTATGTGGGGTATGAGTCTTTGTGTCTGGAGGGGGAGGGGGTTGTTTGGGGGTGTTCCTGCGTGGTGAGGAGGTGGTGACAGTGTGTGTGTCACCCTCGGGGATGGGGCCTGCTGCTCCCCCCCCCCCCCCCTAGTAATTTACAGTAATTGGACTCGCCCTTGTCATTGTCAATCAGCTTTAGATAAGGATTAACTCATTCTATCTCCCCCTGTCTCAGGATTTATTGAGGAGTCTGGGTTGAGTGTGTATGTGATTAACTCTTCTATTCAGTATTCAGTGAGGGGCAGGATTGTGAGCTCAGTGAGTGTATTACCCTCTACATTACATATGTATTCAGTCTGCCTTCTGCTTTTTTTTTTTTTAGAGACTGTATGCTATTTCAATTAACGTTTAATGCGATTCATGGTCTCATGCGATTCACGTTTCTCATGCGATTTATGTTCTCATGCCATTTATGTTTTTCATGGTAGTCATGTTCTCATATTTTTTTTCTTTTTGCGATTTACGTTTCTCGGGTTTCCCTGCATTCAATTCTCATAGGTATTCTTGTTCTCAAGCAGTCTTTGGCTCTGTTTCGGGGGCATTTCGAACCGGGGAACAGGGAGCACATTTCTCATGGTATTCAAAACCCAAACTCCAGTTCTCATTTTTTCTTAAAGTGATTACGTTTCTCATGTGATTACGTTTCTCATGATAATCATGTTTTTATGCGGATCATGTTTTCATGTTTCTCATGCGATTACGTTTCTCATGGTATTTATGTTTTGGATTCATGTTCTCATGCGATTATGTTTCTCAAGTGTTTACGTTTCTCATGTTCTCGGGTGTTTACGTTTCTCATGCAATTTATGTTCTCATGTTTTTTTCGTTTCTCATGCGAATGACGTTTCTCATGCTATTCATGTTCTCGGGTGTTTACGTTTCTCATGCAATTTTACGTTTCGCATGCAGGTTTCATTCGTGATGTTTTCCTAGTTGGTAGTATTGGTATGTTCATGTTAGATTCATGGCGTTTCACCCATCACGATTATGGGTACCAACGGATTGAGATGAGCGTTTCTAGTTGGCTTGTACGGTGGCAAGTCTCCTCATCCGTTTCTCATACGTTTCATGCATCTTGACATTTCACTACTCATATAATGGCCTGACACGTTTTCAGGTTAGTCAGGCCTGAGTTTACATTTTTAATTTGCCTGCTACGCCTCAGGTTGCTCGGCCTTTGCAAATTCATGGGATTGTCACTTTCTCAGTCCTGCTCATACTTTGTATTGTCGGTACGTTTGGTTAATTTTTCACATTGTAGGTTACAACGTCATACCACGTCAGTGTTCCTATCACGTTATTCCCAAGACTGTCATGGTTAGTCCTACACTTACGTACATTTTATTTTCATTGTCTTTGCATACATGTCAGGTTCATCTCTTCACTTTAGATCTTATAGCTACACTCCACTGCAGGTTACCTGTCTCGTTTATGGGTACAGACGGATTGAGATGTTCATTTCTAATTGGCTTGTGCGATGGCAAATCCTCTCATCCACTTCTCACGGCTTTTCTTGCGTTTTCATACGTTGTGTAATCTTACTACTTGCATCACTTGCCTGACACGTCTTCAGGTTCATAGGCTTGAGTGTTAAGTTTTTAATTGGCCTGATTTGCCTCAGGTTGCTTAGCCTCGATAGTTTCTTGAGACTGACACGTTTTCAGTCTTGTGCTACGTATTCTTTCCTGCACAACGTTACTGTGTTTTTTAATCACGGACACCCGCGTAAGTAGCAGTAAGGGGAGGTAGAGATTTTCCTTTTCCTAAGGTAAGTTGGGGTTCCTTGGTTATCTTTCGTTTAACTGTGTTGTTCTTGTTCGCAGAGGTCATGTCACAGGCATCAAATATCAAAGATTTTGCCGCTATCTGTCCTTCTCCGGTTAGGGGTTCTCAACATGGTAGCCCGCCCTCTTTGAAACCTCCAGATTCGGCCATCTCTTTTGCTACAGATGAAGCTTGATCTACAAGTCATTTTCAATTCAGCCTAGGAAGTTCATGACTCGGCCAGGGATATCTTCCAGGCTTTTCAATCTCGGTATCCTGGGTTCTTTTGTCACAAACATTAAGTATCTATTTGCGTTCATTGTCTTTTTTTTGCCACTTTCAGCTCAAGCGGGCCTACAACTGGTGCCCGGTCACAGCCTTAGACCGGATCATGGTGACTTTTGCGGATGTACCCAGGGATAGGCCACTTTTCCTTTCCCTTTCCCTAATACTCCATTCTTTGCTAGCACAGGACATGACACGTAGCCATTTCCTGCTGCCTAACTAGGGTGGCACTTTAATGTTGACTCCGGCCATGCTTTCAGTACAGGTGCAGTTTCTGCTGCTTTTCGTCAAGGGGTCTGTATTCACATTGTTGAGGAGTTCGATTGGTGGGAGCTAGCTTTCATTTCCGGACCTATCCCGGATCCACATGTTTGTCACAGGCATTTTTGCGTTGGCGGCTCAAGGTTGCATACGGTTACTTTCATTTTAATCTCTTGCCAGCTCATCCTACTGTCTTATTTTTGCCCCCTTTTAGGCATACTGACCACGTGACCCCGGCACACCTCAGGTCACTTTCCCTGTTTTCCCCTCAGATCTTTCCCTAGCACGATTACCTGAGACTCTGAGTACAAGTGGAAGGCTGACTGCAGGTCAGCCTGGATTTGTAGGAGGAGGCGGGAGGTATTTAAACCCACCCTCTATCCTCCTTTCTGGGCAACGGTTCTCTTGTGTCCCACCTACCCTTCTCCTTTTTTATTGCTATTTCTTCTCTTTTACTTCTACTTGGGTATGCCCCCTTTTAGGCATACTGACCACGTGACCCCAGCAACACCTCAGGTCACTTTCCCTCTTTTCCCCTCAGACCTTTCCCTAGCACGATTACCTGAGACTCTGAGTACAAGTGTAATTTCTTAAAACTTGGTTTTGCATGTCCATTTCTGTAGGGTGGCTGGTCTTGTCTCTGCCCTCCCCTGTAGTTTTCTGCAGACAGCCTGTAGTGGATGCCTACTTAGTCACCCCTACAGATCTGCTCTCTAGGGCTATGTACAACACAATGATCATGTCACCATTATTTTTGCAAGGTCAGATCTGTGTTTGGGAAGGGATTTGGTGTGCATAACGTTAAATAATATTCTTTATGGCTATTGAGAAATCTATTTTAAGTGGTTAAAGTTGAGCTCCACGTACAAGAACTTTAAGTGGTTGTTAAGCCACTCGGTTGTCTCCACACAATCCTCTCTGTTTAATAATGATAGGGGCCCCTGTGTGTCTTATAAATAAAATGCAGTTCTATACCTTTTTTTTAAAGTGCCCCTTGGCGCTCACGTGACTGGCAGCCTTTCTCCTCTCTCAATCTGACAGCTACAGCGGGAGGGGCTGAGAATCCCCCGCTGACATCAGTTGGGATGAGAGGAGGAGAGAGGCAACCGGTCACGTGAGCACCAAGGGGCGCTGCGAAATAAGGTATAGAATGGCATTTCATTTATAAAGCGCACACACAGGAGCCCCTATCAATGAACAGAAAGGATTGTGTGAAAATTTTAAATTAATTTTTAGCAGCAGGAGGGAAGGGGCGGCTCACACACAGACTTGCTGACAGGCAGGGAGAGTACGGGGGAGAGCAGAGAAGAGAGCTGCGGATGACGGAGATATGTAAACTGACCATTGTGTCAGGGCTCAGCAGCCATAATAAACCGTGATCAGTTTAGAGAGGGAGGGCAAAACCAGGCAGGACTTGCCAGGTATTTGAGGCGATGGACATGTTTATAACATGTTTTAAAGGAACAGGATCGTATATTTTTTTAGACGGCTTGCAACACTTTGCTGTGGGCTTTCAATGGTTAAGGGCTGGTTCACACTGGTGCGATGTCAGAGATCGGGTGTGATTCGCATCACACTGCAGTGAAAATCACATGCGATCTTTATGCGATGAGATTTCAGCTATAAAGATTGTATGGTCTGAATTTGCATCAAACTCGTACATTACCCATTTTTTGTCCGCATGCGATCTGATTCCTGTCCGAGTTTGCATATCGCACTGCGGCTTTAACTGGTAATTGTGCGGTCATGCAATGCTGTACCCAAACAAAATTTGTGTCCTTTTTTTTCTGACAAATAGAGCCTTCTTTTGGTGGTATTTGATCACCTGTGTAAAAAAAAAATGCAATAAGCGTATATTTATTTGTTTGCGCAAAAGTTATAGTGTATACTAACAAATGTACTATGGTACATTTACTGGAATTACACACCTTTTAGTTTATGACTGCCTATCTCATTTCTTGAGGTGCTAAAATGGCCACAAAACCCCTCCTGAGAGGCATGTTCAGCCCATTGAATATGTTTAAAGTGATAAAAATAATGAAAAAAATGTAATAAAAAAATTCAACGCCTATCAGTTTCAGAGGCCATGAAATGACAAGATAGCAGTTTTTTTAATTTTAATGCACAAAAAAATACTATGCTGCCCAAATGTTTGCTATCTTTGTACTGGGCGTAAGATCATCTTTTATATTTCACCAAACACGACATTTTAAAATTAAGCACACCTGTGCAGCGGCGACCAATTGTATACATTTTTAAAAGCCTTTACAGGTTACCACTTTAGATTTACAGAGGAGGTCTATTGCCCTTGATCTGACATTCGCAGTGATACCTCACATACATGGCAGACGCTTGCATTCACCTTTTGTGCACAGGGGGACAGTGGGTGCTTTCATTTATTTTATTTTATTACTAATTTTACGTTTTATTTTTTACACTGTCCCTTTTTTTTAAATCTTTTTTTTTTAATCATTTTTATTGTTATCACAGGGAATGTAAATATCCCCTATGATAG
This sequence comes from Rana kukunoris, assembly GCA_029574335.1. Classification (NCBI taxonomy): domain Eukaryota; kingdom Metazoa; phylum Chordata; class Amphibia; order Anura; family Ranidae; genus Rana; species Rana kukunoris. The sequence continues at coordinate 587,845,174 of CM056049.1, read as the reverse complement.
CAATATGTAATGACAGGTACTCCCTTTTTTTTTTTCAACATTTGGGGTCTAGATCTCTCCTCAGCCCTTAAAGCTTTTGACCACACCAAGATCAGTGTGAAAAGATCCTTTCCGAATTTCCCAATGGCGCTGTTTATATTCGGCGAAACCAAAGTCATGAGAAAGAGAGTTTAACCGCTCAGAGATCCCAGAGAACTGGAAGGTGGAATCCAAACGACCTGGGTGTCGGCACTGCAATAATATGCAAAATGTGTAGAGAAAAACCTGGACGGCCGCAAACCAAAGTCATGAAATGCTCACAGTTTCCTGTTTCTTAGGCCATTGAGATGATTGGAGCTATTCCAGTTTCCGATCAGCTCCATGGTCAGCTGGCGGAACCACCGGCTGCATTCTTGGGTTCCCTGGTGGAACAGGAGAGCCAGGGGAAGACATGGAGGACGACGGGGGGGTCTTCCCTCCCACTACTTGCAAAAGCAGTCTACCAACTAATTAGCTGCTAGGCTTGCTTTTACATGAAAGCTGACCACTGGCTGAAAAAAAACGATACCAAGATGATACCTAAACCTGCAGGCATCATTCTGGTATAATCACTCAAAGTCCAACAACATATCAGAATGTGGCTGGTCCATGTTGGGCATATGTCGTAATGTTTTTTTTTTTTTTCGTGCAGCCTGTGGGTTAAATGAAAAAAGAGAACCTAACAGATTCCTCCATTCACAGTGATCGATTGGTGGTATGCCCACCATCAGAATAACGCCCTGCATCCACCCACTTCTGATGATGGGCATACATGCACCGTTTTTTTTTGGTTTTTTTTCGTTCAGCCCATTCACATTGATCAATGTGGATGAAGATATAGTGTACCTCTGGACATTTTAGGCACTAAATTGATAGGTACAGTTTGTGTGACTCACAGGTAAAAGAGCACCTGGTTGTCAGCAACTGCTTGAATCACTTCAAAAAATATTAAATGTTAGTGCTAGCAGGGATCAGGCGTGACTCTGATAATGCTCCAGTTTTGTGTGCTTGTGTTTTGTAAGTGACAGTGATCTATTGATACTGCACTTGGCTGGACTGGCCGGAGGGGCTAAATGCAGGTGCTGGCAGGTGTCTGGAATGATACTGCGAACGCCATGTTTTTGGGGACACTATACTATTGGGGACGCTAGTATAGATCTGATCAGATCAAAGATATTGATCTGTTCAAACACTATTCTAGTAAAGAGGTGTGTGTGTGTGTGTGTGTGTGTGTGTGTGTGTGTGTGTGTGTGTTAGCGTTGTTGGCGCTACTGGCAATTAAAGGGTTAAAATCCGACACTGTCTGGGATTGAAGTTAACGGACGATGACACCTAACTGACACTAACTAGCTAACCCATGACACTAATACAGTGATCAGAAAAAAGATCTGTACCCTATACTTGTGTCACAGTGAGAGGGAGTGAAAGGGTTAACTGGGGGTGATCAATGGGTTAAACCTTTATTAGGGGATATATGAAGGGTACCCTAAACCTAAATCTGGGTCTACCACTAACTGCCCTAACGCTGATTAGTGTCACAAGTGACACTGCCCTTGGTGACACTGTGACAGGGAGTCAGAGGCGTTGCTAGGGGGTGCGGGGGTGCGGTCCGCACCCGGGTGACACCCGCTAGAGGGGTGACACCATCCGGACATTGAGAATTTTTTTTTTTTTTTTTTTGTGTAGTGGGTACCCACAGCTCCGCATCTTCACCCGGTCACAGGTGGAGTTGATACAGGCACACATTGGGTCTCTCAAGCTAGATTTCCTAACTGGTTGCTAGGCACACCTGCTGCCTCGCGTCTGACAACCAGTGACGTCAGACACACAGATACAGAAAGCGGCTGAGGTGGCCCGGCATTCACAGCGGAGCAAGACTTAACTTTCTCCTCCTCCGCGCCGGAGTGCTTAGGCTCCACCCACCTGCTCCTCTTCTCCGGATCGGTGACATGCTCTCAGAGAGAGAGTGCTGTGTGTGATCCTCTTCTGCTACCTGTGCCCGACTTTTCTGCACTGCCTGAGAGAGCCAAGAGGGAGAGCAGAACTTCCTATGCCCACTGTGTCTCCACTGCTACCTGTTGGTGTTCGGGATCTGCAGGCAGCTATCACTGTCAGGTGACATCAGGCATGTTCATACTAGCTCCCGAACTACAGTGCTGTTATATTGATGGATTGCTGCTAAACTGATTCTTGGTGGATGTGGAAGGATATTTCTGTGGAGCTTTTCAGGGAGACTTCTATTCATGATATTTGATGTATCATTATTGAGATTTATAGCAGCTGAATGAGGTCCACAAATTATAGGGAGTGCAGTTTGACAATGCTGACAGTTTGTAATGGTGAGGGCCTTATTAATTTAGCTTAGAACTAGAATGGCTTGCTATAGTTACAGTTTAGCCCCGTTTTGTCCTTTGTGTGTGGCCACATTTTTAGCCAAGGTTTTTCTTCTTCACATTTCTGCACTATATACCCTATATTTTCCTGTACGTCGCTTGGGCTTCAATTAGTTATACCATGAAAAATTATCATTGACCCCCCCCCCCCCCAAGTTTTGACTGTGGTATCTCATGTGTCCCCCATATATATTGTTCCTAGAGTCACCACTGCCTATAATAGAAATAAAGCAGAAGGGATAATGGACAGTGAAGGGGGGGCTTGGGTGGTCATCAGGGTTGGCCATGTCCGGCGAGCATGGGAGAGACCTGTCATCTGCACTGCCCATCACATCCCGGCTCAGCCTCAGCACTGTTGCATTGCTGAAAGGCAGCCAATGGCTGTGCAGCAATTCGACTTCTAAAATTCCAGCCAATAAGGCTGTAGCAATGTTCCTGCATGACATTAGCCCTCCCACTTCACTTGTTCACTTGTTTTTGTGCTTGTTTGAAAAATAATAGTGGGCCGGTTGAGATGAAGTCCAGGGCCAAATTTTTGTCCCAGTCCAGCCCTGCCAGCCAGCCGCATGTAATGTCAGCCGTGTCAGGGGCGCCAGGAGATCTCCTTCTCACGTTCCTCCTCCAGTCCTATCAGAAGACACGCCAAAGCAGAGGAGGAACCTGGGAAGGAGATCTCCTGGCGCCCTGACACGGCTGACATGCGGCTGGCTGGGACAGATAGGAGCTGCTAAAGTGTCAGCCATGTCTTCACTGGAGACCCGGGGACACCCCACAGGAGATGTCGGCAAATGCACACACTCAAAGGAGATCTCCCGGCGCTCTGACACTGCTAACATGCAGGCAGCCGGCTGGGAGAGATGGGAGCTGCTAAAGTGTCAGCCATCAATCACTGAGGACCCGGGAACTGATAACCGGTAAGTCTTCTGCTGAGGGTGGCTTGGTTGGGGGAATAAGAGAATTTGGGCAAGACGAGGGGTTTAATACTGAAAGGGGGGAGATGTGGGGATGATTTGTGCTGATGGGGGATCTGTGCAGGGAGGGGGGATATGGGGGATGATTTGTGCCAAGAGGGGGATCTGTGCAGGGAGGGGGAAGATGGGGGGGGTTATTTGTGCTGAGAAGGGGGGTCTGTGCAGGGAGGGGGAAATGGAGTATGATTTATGCTGAGGGGGATCTGTGCAGGGAGATGGGGGGGATGATTTGTGCTGAGAGGTGGGATTTGGGGGGTAAAATAATTTGTATAAGGAGGGATTTGGGGGGATTTATACTGGGATGAAGGATATGGGGGGCATTTTGTACTGAGAGGGGGGATTTGTGCTAAAAGGGGGTATATGAGGGTGATGACTTGTGCTGGTAGGGGGAAATTGAGGGGAAGTAATGTGCTGAGAGGGGGTATTTGTACTGGAAGGGGGCATATGGGGGTGACATTTTTTTAAGAGGGGGAATATTGGGGGGGGGGGGGATTTGTGCTGAGAGGGGGGATGAGGGAAGGAGAAAGAGGAATTGTGCTAGGAGGGGGTATATGGGGGTGAGGGGCACTCTGTACATAGTTCTTTAGAAGATGGGGAGGTGGGGTGACACCATGTTTTACCGCACCAGGTGACACCAACCCTAGTAACGCCACTGCAGGGAGTGAAAGGGTTAACTGGGGGGGGGGGGGGCGATCAGGGGGTGAAAAGTATGCCTGCATGTCCTGGTGTCAGTGTAGTGCTCGGTGTACTTACTGTAGATGTCTTCTCCTCTCGCACTGGAACCGAAAAGGGCTCCACGAGGGGAGATGACATCCCTTCCCCTGCCTGTGTTTACATTACACCGGCAGAGGAGGCATTTCATTTACCAGTTACGACCAGCAGGTCCAGGCCAGAAATCATTGGCCTGGGCCTATAGATCTATAGGTTCTGTAATGAATCCGATTGCTGAATCCGATATTGCGGCAGGTTGGCTCGGCTGTGTCAATTACCGTACAGGTACGTCACTCACGCCTGCTAGTAGGGGGGCGTGTGCGCAATCGTCCCCTACCCACGGGCACAAGTGATGTACCGGTATGGTGATTCGCGCAGCAGAGCCAACCTGCCGCACTATTAGATTCGGCAATTGGATTTATTGCAGTATAACTGTGGCAGCTGGTTGGCACTTGGTTAACAATGCTGGTGCCCAAAAGGTGTCTCTGTGCTCCTTCATTCAGAGTGGAGGCACTCTAATACAGGAGGTGTGTTACTGGCCAGATCACCAGGTGAAAACAGAGAGGAAAAGGAAACAAATGTAGCCACCAAATCTAATGATTGGTAAGCTGCAATATATAACATTTTTGATAACGTATTTCTTGCTCTCTGCAGACCGAGGTAAGTTTTATAGCCTCTTGTTGTGTAAAGAATAAAAAACACCACATAGGGCCCAATGTATGAACACATGCTTACCAAAAAACTGATTCTTTCATAGCAGCCAAACGATTTAGAATTTCAGAACAGAACTGATACTGATTGGAGCTAAGTAGTTCATAGCAAAAAAAGAAAACTGCTGGTATACAAAATGTGGGGAACGCCAAGTTGGATATTATTATAAATTGTGTGTGACATTGCATAATTAATTTTTTTCTTTTTTTTCTTTTCCAGGGACTTCAAAGACTGTCATCACTTATCATTGCAGAAAGAAAATGAATGCTGCTGGAGAGATAAATTAGGGACATGTTACATAATGGCTCTTTTACAAATCAGTGTTCCAATATTAGCACTTTTTACATCCCCTTAGATTCATTGTCCCCACATTTGATGTTTTATAGAGAAAGATTTGCTATAAAATATTATATTAAATAAAAAGAACGTAGGCATTGAAAAGCCCATATAGAGAAAGAAAGAAACCAAACCTTTTAACTTTCAAAAGCCATTCTAATGTACATTTTTCTCCACTGGCCTACGTTCAGGTTCTCTATGTGCTGTTATAGTTTAATGTGCTTTGTAATTTTTGCAGGGACTCAGTACAAAGTGGGGTAACAGGTTCCCAGGTTCTCCTTTATGGAACAGATTTTATGATACAGAATCTAGGGGCCGTTCTCATGCTGCTTACAATAAGTACCTCAAGTTGGACACCAAGGTTTTAATGCCGCGTACACACGACCGTTTTTCGGTTTGTGAAAAATTACATTTTTAATGGTCTAGGAAAAAAAAAAAAAAATTCAACCTGATCGTTAAAACGGCCTTGCCTACACACGATCGTAAAAAATGAAAGCTCTAGCAAAGCGCGGTGACGTACAATGGCACTATGAAGGGGAAGTTCCATTCGGACGGTGCCACCCGTTGGGCTGCATTTGCTGATTTTGTGTTGGTAAAAGACGAATTCGCGCTTTTTTGTCTGTTACAGCGTGATGAATGTGCTTACTCCATTACAAACGGTAGTTTTAACAGAACGAGCGCTCCCGTCTCATAACTTGCTTCTGAGCATGCGCATTTTTTTCACTTCGTTAAAGCCCACACAAATGCTCTGGAGCCCACACACGATCGTTTTTAATGGCATTAAAAAAAAAAGGCATTTTTTACAACCCAAAAAACGATCATGTGTACACGGCATTAGAGTTTGCAAAATGAACCTGTGCGCAACGCTAAGCTGGTTAACTGCCATTTACAGTTGGAATCTGGCGGCCCCAAGGGGGTGTATTAAGCAATCGCCTGTGCTAGTTAAGTGAGTTTTTTTTGTTTTGTTTGTTTTTAGATTTAAAGATTTAGATTTAAAGTTGATACGTAATATCAGAATTAATATAATTTAGTATAATTACATTTTTTTTTTTTCCCTAGTTGTACAGAACAATTTGCTGTCAATTTTTTTTTTATAAATATACCCCTAGGTGTCTTCAAGCATATTTAGCTTTTTCTTTCTTAAAAGACCCAGGAGACTATAATAAGCCTATATGAAAAACATGATCTGCATTGTAGATTTTTGGGGGTTCTCTGCGTGCCATAAGGCAAATTTAAACCTGTCCATAAGCACCTGGATGAGCCTGCTGATGCACATGTGGCGGTTTATGAGGTTTGATACTATCAGGCCGCGTACACGCGATTGAATTTATCTGCTGAAACTGGTCCGACCGACCGTTTCAGCAGACATCTCTGATCGTGTGTATGGGCTAGCGGACAGGTTTGTCCATCGGACAAATTTCAAAGCATGCTTTGAAATTTGTCCGCTACAAACCTGTCCGTCGGAACTGTCCGCGCATGTGTCGAATGGATTCGACGCATGCGCGGAAGGATTTCACTTCCTCGTTTGGTGACGTGGCGGCATCAACGTCACCGCGTTCCCTGGCCGAGTGGATTTTCATCCGATGGTGTATACACACCGTCGGACGAAAATCCGGAGGAGACATGACCGCTGGAAACGGTCTGTCGGACATGTTTCAGCGGACAATGTCCCTCAGTGTGTACGCGGCCATACAGTCACATATGAAAAATGTTTGTCCTACCTCTTTTTATAGTTAGAATCTTTTAAGGTAATCCTGCTTTAGGATATATATGGGGGCTGTCATTGTCCATCTCCTTCAAAAAATGCTAGTTGCTAAACTGTTATGCTGACTCTCAGGTTTCATTGCTTTGCCTCAAAACAAGTGTGCTGATAAGTCAGAGAAGGGGCAGAAGTCCTTTTCTGCATATGTGTTCCAGTTCACCGACTCAAAGTATTGAAGCTGAAGGTCAACATGACAGATCCAGTATCTAGCAACTGCAGGTGGAGAGGTCAACAGTGGCTGCCCCTTCTTTTTTAAACATGAAATTGCATCACATACTGAACATTAGATTTTGAAATATCTGAACTATTTAAATAGTAATTATTATGAATTATATTTATGAGAAGTGGAATAAAGCCTTTAATTGGCAACTTAACTGTCCTGGTAGACAGTATTTGCATAAAATATTTGACGTGTCCTTTTTCAGAATGAGTGACTTTACAATATGAGACATCGGTTGCTTTGGAAATGTACAAGCAGTGATCAGACATGCTGCATTTTCCTTAACCACTTGACCTCTGGAAGATTTTCTCACCTTCCTGACCAGGCCATTTTTTGCGATACGACATTACATTACTTTAAAGGGGTGTTCCAGCCAAAATGTATGTTTATTAAAAGTCAGCAGCTACAAAAAGTGTAGCTGCTGGCTTTTAATAAACAGACACTTACCTGCTCCAGCGACACGCCGGTCGGGGCTCTGCTCCTCTCCCCCCCCTCCCCGGCCGGCATCCTCATTGATACTGTGGGCACCCGGCCGTGACAGCTTTCGGCTTCACGGCCAGGCACCCACTGCGCATGAGCGAGCGGCAATGCGCGGCGCTGCGCCGTCCCATTGGACAGGCGATCGCCTAGGACCTGTCGGTGTCCTAGGCGAACGCCTACAGGGAGGGGCTGCTGTAGGCGATTAAGCTTAATCGCTTAACCAGCCCCTCAGTGGAAGGAGGAAGTGGGACAGGAAGTCCCACTCCTCCTTAAGCCCCCAGTCCCCCCCCCAAACAAAATGACATGCCAAATGTGGCATGTAAGGGGGTGAGGAGTGGGATAAGCAGAAGTTCCAATTTTGGGTGGAACTCCGCTTTAACTGCCAATTGTGCAGTCATGCAATGCTGTACCCAAATTAAATGAATGTAATTTTTCCCACAAATTTCTTTGGGTGGTATTTGATCGCCACTGCGTTTTTTACTTAAAAAAAAAAATGTAATCTAATTTCTTCCTAAATTTCGGCTAATATGTATTCTTATTTATTTATATTTCCCTGCGCAGTCTTTACCCGAGGGCCTCGATGAGCTTATAGAACCAACATATCCCATATACAGAAAAAGATCTCTTAGCATAGTACACAGTAAAACAATCATAAAACCAGGTAAAAACAGAAATGAAAAGAAAATTAAAAGCGATGCTAATGTCTGACCCTAAGGTTTGGTCACAAGCTTGTGAAAATAAGTTTTTAAAAACTTCCTAAACTTTAATAGATCATTCTCAAGTCTCATATATAGAGGTAAGGCATTCCAAAATGTGGATCCTTCTACATTCAACGTCCTCCCTCTGCATTTTACTTTTTTAAATTTAGGAATGATCAATTTATCCCGATTCGCAGATCTCAATGATCTGCTAGGAGCGTAGTAGGCAAATTTTTTCTGCAGGTACCCTGAGCCTTTCCCATGGATGGCTTTGTGTACAACACAACCCACTTTAAACAAAACCCGTTCAGTAACGGGTAGCCAGTTCAGGGCCTTCAAGGATGGAGTGATGTGGTCCCTACGACCCACGCCCATTAGTAGCCTCGCTGCGGCCTTTTGAATAAGCTGGAGTTTGTGCAAGATGGTTTTTGGAAGCCCCATGTACAGAGCATTGCAATAGTCCAGCCGACTGCCGATAAAAGCATTGACCATGAGGACTTTATCCGCTTTGTCGATGAAATGAAATGTGTAACGCAGAAGTTTCAGTTGGTAGTGACATGAACTTACCACCTGGTTTACCTGCGCCTTCAGTGTCCAATTCTGGTACATGTTTATAGTAAACAAAAAACCCAATAAGCGTATATTGATTGGTTTACATGACTGTTATAGCATCTACAAAATGGTATATATTTCTAGAATTTATATTTTAGTGACGGAAATCAGCAACTTATAGTGGGACTGTGATATAGTGATGGACAATCGAACGCTTTTGACACTTTGCAGGAACTAGTGACACTAATACAGCAATCAGTGCTTAAAATATGCACTGTCACTGTATTAACGACACTGGCTGGGAAGGGGTTAAACATTTGGGGCTATCAAAGGGTTAACTGTGTCTAGCCAGTGTTTTTTTAATATTGTATGTGCTGCTTTTACTAGGGGAAGATATGGATTTTATTCCCTGCTTTGCAGGGACACAAAATCTATCCATTTCCCCTGTCAGAATGGAGATCTGCCTTGTTTACATAGGCAGATCTCCATTCTGTGTGTTTTACCAATGATCGGTGGATGCCAGTGGACATCCAGTGCCCAGCACCTGCAGATTGGCTTCTGATGTGATTAATTACAGCTAAAGCAGCCCGCCGGTGCGTGCCCCCTAGGCAGAAATGCAACTTGGCAATTGAATCAAAAGCTGTTTCATGGCCAGTTGTGGGCTACTCCTTCATTTCTTCGTTAATTAAGCGGGTAAAGGGTCTGGAGTTGATCCGGAATTTATTGCTGTGAACCTACATCACACATTTAAAGGAGCTGTCCATGCAAGTGAAACAGGCCATTGTAAGGCTTCAAAATCATTAGGAGTGGCCAAATCAACGGTTTGGTACATTGAGGAATGTTGTCTGCCTTAACAAGTCCCTAACACTACACAGGTGGAGTCTCGTTTTACGTCTTTCTTTGCATTATTAGTCCTGCTATGCAATCTGCTATCGAGTACATGGAAATATGCAAGACCATTGCTGTGTTTTCCAAACATATGACCCACATTCCAGGCTCCATTCTCACTGACCCTTCAGTCCTCCAAGGCCTGGACTTTTTTTCCCTCTGCCTTGCAATACTGTTTAGTCTGGTTCATGCCCAACAGATGTCCAGGGTAAGTCTCCTGTTTTTTCAGATGCAGAACATTTTGTGGCTTAAGTAATGGTTGGCAGAGCTGGTGTGTTATAAATGGATACTCTTTGCCAGTGAGTGCATCTTTGGTGCCCATCTGATCTCCTTCATCAAGGAGGTCATTGAAAGTAAGAGCATGCTTATGTCCAAGAAAAAAAGCTCATGTACCTGTGGGTAAGTCTATCTGTCTTCTATATAGAGGAAGAGTTCCTTGCGTCCCTCTACATCTTCTGCTTCCAAGCCAAATGGCACCCCATTTAGCTGCAAGTCCTGGATTTCCAAGCTGTTCACCATGACCAACTCCAAGCCCTGTGCGGCCAACTGGATTCAGGACATGTTCTGAACGTCCATTGTCAGCTTTTTTTTCTTCATTTCGTGGTAGGTCAGCAGCACTTCCGCCTGGACACTATTCCAAAGGAAAATCCCGTCTTGGTCCTCCTTCACTACCAGGGTGTTAACATTGAGGGGTATCTGGATGATCTTACAGATTCTCACTGCAAACATGCAACGGACAGTGCAGAACCTGCAGAGAATTGACTGAATTATTCCAAAAGTTTGTGTTGGATCTGACTATATCTGGAAAACTTGGGTCTGAGTTTCTACATGACCCAGGCTTGGGTATTTATTCCTCTGGAAAAGATCCTACCTGGGCATGCTTACTACCCCAGACTGACATCCACAAATCAAGGCATTTTAATATTTGCAAGACACCTCCAAAAAGCCATCCCTGATGTTGATTAATGAAGGAGGGAGGAGTCAGAAGAGGCATAATATAACCAAATTAAACTTTTGTTTTTAAATGTAAAACTCTGTGGTTGCCTCTGTACACATGCCCATTGTAGTTATAAGATATAGAAGGAGGAAAAATTGACTTTTTAGGCACCACTAAAGATTCAATAAAATTTAATTTTTAATATAAATATAAATGATAAAATTCATATACAAGAATATTGTTGGTATCCTATACATGAAATTACTATAAGAATTAAGCAGAACACCACAAGATCAAGTGTATTGCCGTTGTATGAAAACTCAAGATCAGACAATGTGTCATCAAACTGTAATGCTGAAAATTTTCATTGCTGATTGGTATTCTCTGGGCTGTCACTTCCGATGTCTTGGGTATTTAGGAGATTGTTCTCAGAGTGCTCGAATGCTCAACATGTTTTGCGGGACTTGGCCGCTTCGTCAGGAGCTTTATACAATTCACTGGTTTTACTAAATAATCACTGTGACCACCACAAATCTTCCTGCATATGTAACCCACTACAACACCTGGGTGGGAGGGGAACTGAAACTCTGTTATATGGTTGAAATAGTTGCAGTTTAGACACGGATAGGTATCTTCAATTACCCTCGATTGGGGTCAGCAGATCAGCACAGATATATTGTATTAAGATGTTGCCCGCAAGTTTATTGCTGGGACGCCGTATGAATTGTGTCGCCTTGTCAATCCATTGTATTTATAATGCAGATACATGAGCCAGGTGAGTGCTTCTCATATTGATTTCTCTTTTACACAGGTTTAATGTCTGATACTCCTCATTTAGTTAGAAGCCCCATCAAGTCTAGTTCTGTAATTTTATTTATTACAGGTACTTATTTAGCGCCGTCAATTTATGCAGCATTTTACATATATTATACATTCACATTAGTCCCTGCCCTCTCAAGGTGCATACAATCTAAGGTCCCTAACGAACATTCATACATACAGTACACATGCAAGAGCCAATTTAGCGTCAATTAACCTACCAGCATGTTTTTAGAGTGTGGGAGGAAACTGGAGTATGCAGAGGAAACCTGCACAGGAAGAACATGTGAACTCCATGCAGGTGGTGCCATGGTTGGAATTTGACAACGACCCTAGTGCTGTTGGGTGGAAGTACTAACCAGTTGACCACTGTACTGCCCACAAGTATCTACTTGTAAGCATCTCACCAGCAATAAAAAGAAAGGTATACTAGCAAGCATAGGCTAATCCATTTCTATATCAACACACACAAGCAATCAACTAGGGCCAAAAGTAGATGCAATCTGTAAGCAATTGACAAATATTGGGAGACAATAGTAAACCATTAAAAAAAATGTATTTGTAATTCATTTTTTTTTTAATAATACATTCATATTTGGCATAAGCGCCATATAGGAACTGTAGAGCACCCCTACATTAATGACCAGTGGAAAAATGCCCCCTCATAAATACTGGTCAGTGGAGAAGGGCCTTCTTACGTTAGTGGTCAGTGAAAAAAAGCCCCCCCCCTTACATTGGGTGTCAGTAAAGAACCCTTTAATTAACCTTTATTTGTAGATGGATTCCTTAAATTGGTATTCAGAGGTAAAAGGGCCTTACACTGCTGCCCAGTGGAGAAATGCCCTCATGCATTATACATTTGATCAGTTGAGTACTGTCCACTTCCAATGGTGGTCAGTGGGAGAAGGACCATCTACATGTATAGTCTTTGGCAGAAGACCCCTCTTACATTTTTAATCTGTGGAAAGAACTCCCTGTTACACTGGTGGTCATTGGAAGTAATGCCCCATTATAGTGTAAAAAGTAATTTTGCGCTGCCCTTAAATGTAGCAGCTAACACAGCAAGTAGATAATAGTGAAAATAAATACTGTAGCGCTCAGTGAAAGATTCAAACATATATGAATGCTCCCAAAGAAAATACATGTGAGATGTGGTATCAAGTGGCAGATACAGTACTCTAACATAAATGCATTGCAGTGATTAAACCTTATAGAGAACTATAATCTGTATGTGCAACAATTAAATGTAAATTTTATGCCATTATGTGAGAAAAAACTTCATGCTGACATCCAAAAGGTGAACACAAACAAATGACTGGAGTGAAGGGAACCACCACCGATAGGATGAAGGCTTCTCGGAGGATTTGTACCTAAATGAACATAGGTTCTATAGGTCAAACAGACTTGTGTTGTTTGAACAAAAGAATGGCAACTTGAAATCTCCAAATGACTGCACCGGGGTCACCCGACTATCCGTGGCAATTTCATGCAGGGGGATTTCATAAGGGTACGATGGTCAAGATTTCATGGATGTAGTGAGAATGTTGCAGAAGGAAGAACAAAAAAGGGCAATATAGCGTAATTCCGTATGCAATAAAAAAAAATTATGAAGCTAGAAAAACTTGACAATTTACCATATAATATCTGGAATATCGGTTTGCGACCGTGTCTGTGCTTTAAAAAGAAGTGGCAGACATTGGCCATCCAGCAGCTGGAGGTAGAAGCAGAAGTGAGTTTTGTGTGTGAGTAGGATGGAGAAGGGTTTTCTTTCTCGTACATCACGGGACACAGAGCGGCATATTCATTACTATGTGGGTTATATGGAGTACCTTCAGGTGTGGACACTGGCAATCTCAAACAGGAAGTCCCCTCCCTATATAACCCCCTCCCCTAGAGGGAGTCCCTCAGTTTTTTCGCCAGTGTCTTAGGTGTTGGTCACGGAAAAGCTTTGCTCCACATCCTTGGGATTAAGGGCGGGCTAACCGGATCTGTCCAAGGAGCCTCAGTGCCAAAGTGGACAGTACCCGGGCCCCAAGCCGTGGGGTTTTGCCTATAATGCTCCTCTTTGGAGGGCTGGACCCTGGGCCCAGGACTTGGAGTTTGTAAAAACCATAAGTTCCTGTTTGCCAGGGTGCTATATAGGTCCAGGACAGTGGGTACCTTCATAGGACCCCAGGGCCTGAAGGTCTACTACGTTACCCACGGAGATGGGAGAAGATTGGATCAGTTTGCTGGGCAAACATCCTGCAGCATGGAGCAGGTAAGGGGGAGCCTGCGGGACTTGGTTCGACAGCAGGCTCTCCGGGGTAACCTAAAGGGGGGATAGCCTAAGTATGCTCTGCATGGGCAACCGTGCTCACTATGTCTAAGGGAGACAGGATGACACCCCTTTTCCCCCATCAATAGGTTCCCCTGTCTAAAGATGTGTTGCTAGCTAAACCTGCTGCTTTCTTCCTAGGACTAGTAAGGATCCCTAGGGGCCTTTGGAGAGTCTTACCTGGCCGGGGGTTTTGAATCTGCCGCCTGTTCTGCGTTCCTGGAGCTCCAGCAGCGCGGCTCCTCCATGTTCTTCCTGTTTCCGGCATACGCGCCCGCGCGCGTGCGCGCGCGCACGTCTTATAGACGTTTTTTCGCGCCGTTCAGACAGGAGGGCGGGGGGGGGGCGTGCCTGCGGCGTCATACAGGGGCGCGCCTTTTTGCTGTTATAGACAGCAGGCATGATCAGTGCTCATTCTGAGACTGATTTTCAGAAGGAGAGGACGCAGAGCGGCAGAACAGTGACTCCCGGTGGCGGAAGAGGGGTAGTACATGCGGGACTTTGTTCCAAATGACTCTTTTTGTTAAGCCAAGAAATTCCTTATTTGCAGCAGGTTGGAGGCTGGCAACTAAGTTTGGGGTCACTGTATGTCTAAAAATATATATAATATATATTAATTTAAAAAAAAAAAAAAAAAAAAATATATATACATACGGGATCCCATCAGTTTTGGGCATTAGTGATCTATTGTCCCCTAAACTGGTTTTGTACTCCTGGCCACTACAGTCTGTTGTGTGGGCGGAGTCCCTCGATTTTGTATTATGGCTTCCAAGGGTTCGGGGTCAAAGGGTACAAAAAAGACCAAAAAACAAAAGGGTTCCCTTTCTGATTCTGATGATATGCCGATACTTTCCCCGCAACTTATTAACATAAAAGGCGCCTGGGATGAGCCATTAGGGGGATCTGGTGCGGAGGCTGGCCCAGATCAGCCCAGCCCTGTGTTTATCACAGAGGAGATGCTAGCCGTATCCCTAGGGGGGCTAGAAGAGAGAATAGCAGCATTGATCGCTAGAGCTATTCCTGGTAAAAAACGGGTTAGATCCCCATCACCAAGAGGTGTATCCTCAGATGCTGAGATTCTCTCTCTGGAGGAATTGGAATCACAGGAGGATCAACTAGACCTGAACCAAGAGGGTTCAGGGATGGAGGGGTCTGCCTCTGAGGAACCATTTTCAGACTCCCAGACAGAAAGGTTGTGGGTACAGTCTTTGACGGACATGGTCCGCTCGGCATTTAGTTTGCCATTACCAGAACCTCAGGTTCCTCCGGTATCCTCTCTGGGCTCTTTGAAAGCTCCGTTAAGCAACGCAGTTTTTCCGGTCCATCCTCTCTTGGAGGAATTGATCTTTCGGGATTGGGTACGGCCGGACAGGATTTTTCTGCCACCGAAAAGATTTGCGGTCATTTACCCCATGGAGGAAAAATTCTCCAAGAGGTGGAGGCTCCCAGTAGTGGATGCAGCCATCTCATGTGTGAATAAATCACTAACTTGCCCGGTGGAAAACATACATATGTTTAAAGATCCGGTCGATAAAAGATTAGAGACACTTTTAAAAGCATCCTTTGCTACGGCAGGAGCAGTGGTGCAGCCAGCAGTGGCTGCAATTGGAGTTTGTCAGGCATTAAAAGACCAGACAAAGGAAATGTTAAAGGACATGCCTACCCAACAAGCAGAAGAGTTTTCTGACATTCCCAGAGCTCTGTGTTTTGCGGTAGATGCTATAAAAGATTCCATCCAGCAGGCCTCTCGTTTATCACTATTTTTGGTGCACATGAGAAGGCTCTTATGGTTGAAGAACTGGGCGGCGGAGCCCCCATGCAAAAAGCTTCTGGCAGGTTTTCCCTTCCATGGAGGACGACTCTTCGGAGAGGATCTGGATAAATATATTCAGACTATTTCAAATGGCAAGAGTACCCTTTTACCGGTAAAAAAGACATTCCGGGCTCCTACATTTAAAAGGCAGCTCTTTCCTGTCTCAGGGCCCTCAAATTCCAGGCAGTAGTATCGACGGCCGCCTGCACGATCCAACGTTAACAGTAGATCGCAGGGACAGACCCCTGGGGGTAAGAGGCCGTGGTATCGCAAGCCGTCAAAGACAGCCCCTAAGTCTGCCTTATGAAGGGGCGCCCCCACTCTCACGGGTGGGGGGAAGGCTTCGTTTCTTCTCAGAAGTTTGGGAAGCCAAGATCCCCGACAAATGGGTCCGGGCATCTGTAACCACAGGTTACAGACTGGAGTTTCTAAGGTATCCTCCGCCTTATTTTCAAGAATCAAGGCTACCAAGGGATCCAGCAAGGAAGGCCTCAATGCTGGCAGCTTTGGATCACCTGCTTTGCCAGAACGTAATTATAGAGGTGCCAGCCCAAGAGCAAGGCCTAGGTTTCTATTCCAATCTCTTTGTTATACCAAAACCCAACGGCGATGTCAGGCCAATTTTGGACCTAAAGAGGTTAAACGGTTTCCTAAGGGTTCGTTCCTTCCGGATGGAATCCATCCGGTCAGCAGCCGCCGCGCTTCAGAAGGACGATTTTCTGGCCTCCATAGACATAAAGGATGCTTACCTTCATGTACCAATCTTTCAGTCGCATCAAAGATTTTTACGCTTCGCGGTGGGGCAGCGACACTTCCAATTCAGGGCGCTCCCCTTCGGGCTGGCCACGGCCCCCGGGTATTCACGAAGATCCTAGCCCCAGTTCTGGCCAATTTAAGGATCCAAGGGGTCACAGTCCTAGCATACTTGGACGACCTTTTAATCATAGATCACTCACGGCCGGGTCTGCAAAAGGCAGTAAACCTCACGGTTCGGTACCTCGAAGAATTCGGCTGGGTCCTAAACCGGGGAAAGTCAGCGTTCCAGCCTACAAAGCAGTTGGAATACCTCGGCATGAGGTTAGACACAGAACATCAAAAGGTGTTCCTGCCCCTTGTAAAGATCGAGGCTATCAAGGGGTTGGTTCAGTTGGTTCTAAACAAGAAAAAAACCAACTATTCGCCTGTGTATGCGATTACTAGGCAAGCTAGTGGCCACGTTCGAGGCAGTACCGTACGCTCAGATCCACACTCGTGTCCTACAGGCAGCCATTCTAGCAGCCTGGGGCAAGAGGGCACATGCCTTAGAGTCCCCTTTGACGCTATCATCAAGGGTCCGACAAAGCCTGGCCTGGTGGTTGAACCCTCAGAACCTTCTAAAGGGAAAATCCTTCAGCCCTGTTGTCTGGAAGGTAGTTACCACAGACGCCAGCCTGGCAGGCTGGGGGGCGGTCTTCGAGGGGTTCTCCCGCCAGGGAACTTGGGTGAAAGTAGAGAGGCAGCTCTCCATCAATATCTTGGAAATCAGAGCTGCTCGCCTAGCCCTTCTGGCATGGACCTCCAGATTAAAGGGGTTCCCGGTGAGAATCCAGTCAGACAATGCCACGGCAGTGGCATACATAAACCACCAAGGGGGAACCAGAAGCCAGGCCGCTCAGAGGGAGGTGAACTTGATTTTTCAATGGGCAGAGGTTCATGTACCCTGCATTTCAGCGATATTCATTCCCGGAGTGGACAATCTGCAGGCAGACTTCTTAAGTCGCCAGAGTCTGTTGCCAGGGGAATGGTCTCTGCATCCCCAGGTCTTTCAGACAATCTGCCAGAGGTGGGGAATGCCGGACGTAGATATAATGGCATCCAGGTTCAACAAGAAACTAGACAGGTTCGTGTCTCGAGCGAGGGATCCTATGGCCTGCGGAACCGATGCGTTGGTTTGCCCTTGGCATCAATTCAAACTTCTATATGCATTCCCTCCACTACAGTTACTCCCGCGCCTGTTGCGCAAGATCAGAGTGGAGAACAAGCCAGTCATTCTAGTAGCTCCGGCTTGGCCCCGGAGGACTTGGTACTCACTAGTCCTGAAGATGGCAGTGGGAGACCCTTGGACTCTTCCTCTACAACCAGACCTACTCTCACAAGGCCCGATCCTCCACCCTACATTACAGCGTCTAAATTTGACGGCCTGGAGGCTGAATCCCTGATTCTCAGGGGTAGGGTCTGTCTAGGCAGGTAATCCCTACCCTGATTAGGGCTAGAAAGCCGGTCTCCAGGGTGATTTATTACAGGGTGTGGAGGAACTACATAGGCTGGTGTGAATCCAAAAGATGGAATTCCCGCAAATATACTATTGATAGGGTGTTAAGTTTTCTCCAGCTAGGAGTGGATAAAGGCCTGGCACTAAGCACAATCAAGGGACAGATCTCAGCTCTGTCAGTGTGGTTTCAGAGGCCGCTGGCCACCCACTCGCGGCTTACCACTCGGTAAAGACCTTCTTACAGGGGGTCTTGCGTATTAATCCTCCGGTCAAGTCACCAATTTGTCCTTGGGACTTAAATCTTGTCCTGTCCACTCTACAGAAACAGCCTTTTGAGCCATTGGCTGAGATTCCTTTACTCTTACTGACAAGAAAGTTGGTTTTCTTGGTCGCCATAGTTTCGGCCAGGAGAGTGTCAGAATTAGCAGCCTTATCGTGTAAGGAACCATATCTCGTTCTGCATAAGGACAGGGCAGTTCTCCGGCCTCATCCTTCCTTTCTACCAAAGGTTATATCCAAATTTCACTTAAACCAGGATTTGGTACTACCATCCTTCTTTCCAAAACCTACATCCAGAAAGGAGGGGTTGCTGCATACCTTGGATATTGTCCGGGCCATGAAGGCCTATCTTAAAGCTACAGAAAAGATCCGGAAAACAGATGTGTTATTCGTTCTACCAGATGGCCCCAAGAAGGGGCAGGCAGCTGCAAAATCCACCATCTCGAGATGGATTAGACAGTTAATCATTCAAGCCTACGGATTGAAGAGGTTGCCTCCTCCGTTGTCGGTAAAGGCCCATTCTACCAGGGCCATGGGCGCCTCTTGGGCAGCACACCATCAGATCTCTATGGCTCAGATATGCAAGGCAGCAACGTGGTCATCAGTCCACACGTTTACAAGGTTTTATCAACTAGACGTGAGAAGAAATGCGGATTCTGCCTTTGGACAGGCAGTACTACAGGCTGCAGTTTGAAATCCTCGGGATCAGAAGCACCCTTGGTTATAAAAAAAAAAAAAAAAAAAAAAAGAAGTTTTTTTCTTGACTAAGTTGGAATTATTATTATGATTTGAGTTTATCTCTAAATTGAATCCTTCTTTGGAAGATGTCTCCCTCCCCTCATTAAAGCATTGCTTTCGGACATCCCACATAGTAATGAATATGCCGCTCTGTGTCCCGTGATGTACGAGAAAGAAAAAGGGATTTTTAAATACAGCTTACCTGTAAAATCCTTTTCTTGGAGTACATCACGGGACACAGAGCTCCCACCCCTCTTTTGGGTGACCATTTTGGGAGGCATACTGCTTGCTACAAAACTGAGGGACTCCCTCTAGGGGAGGGGGTTATATAGGGAGGGGACTTCCTGTTTGAGATTGCCAGTGTCCACACCTGAAGGTACTCCATATAACCCACATAGTAATGAATATGCCGCTCTGTGTCCCGTGATGTACTCCAAGAAAAGGATTTTACAGGTAAGCTGTATTTAAAAATCCCTTTTTTTCCAGTTTAGAGTTTAGAGATATGCACCTCTTGCAGCCTGAACTGAGCACCTGCAATGTGCCAGAGTTAAAGATACCTAAAATACCAGTGTGCTGGGATCTCCATCTCCTACAGCGGCGGTCCTTCCATAGAGGGCGCTGGAGCGCCGCCCCCTCTGGCTCCGCACCGCCACTAAAATTACATACATTCATGCATTACATGAATGTATGTTATTGTTGCCAGCTGCCGCTGGTCTATTCAGGTGGCCGGACATTGAGCGCCAACTACCTAAATAACGGCAGCTGGTTGGCTGTGCGGAAGTGCCTATCAGAGCCAGCGGCTCTGATAGACTTTCCGAGTACAGCCCTCGTCTCCCAGGTGCTTTATCCAGGGAACATACGGGGTGCATTCCTTGGATAAGACTGATGGCCGTCTCAGCCAATCAGGTTCGCCGATTCTGGTTATCGGTAACCTGATTGGCTGAAGCGTCACCAAGGTAGGTAAGGTAAGTGCATTTTACAGGGCAGAGAGGCGACATTGGGCACAGTGGCAACAATGGGCACAGTGGCAACAATTACAGGGCACAGTGGCAACAATGGGCACAGTGGCGACAATTGAGGGGCACAGTGGTGACAATTGGCACAGTGGCGACAATTGAGGGGCACAGTGGCTGCTTTTGATGGCATGGCACAGTGGTGACAATTGATTGCACAGTGGCTGTGCTTAATTGCATGGCACAGTGACTGCGTTTGATGGCATGGCAAAGTGACTGCTTTAAAGCAATGGCAAAGTGACTGCTTTGATGGCATGGCACAGTGACTGCGTTTGATGGCATGGCACCGTGGCTGCGTTTGATGGCATGGCACAGTGACTGCGTTTGATGGCATGGCACAGTAGTGCGAATTGATGGCATAGTGATGCCACTTTTAATGGCATGGCCCAGTGGTAAAATGATATGCCACAGTGGCTGTGTTGATGCGAATATTCAATCACTACATGACATTTGATGGCATGGCATCAGTGGTGCGAATTTATATATGACTGCATTTGATGGCATGGCCACAGTGTTGCAATTGATAGCATAGTGACATGCAATTTGATGGCCATGGCACAGTGGTGATAATTTATGGCACAGTGCTGCATTTCATGGCACATCATGAACACATTGCGCACAGTGCTACAATTGGATTAATGGATTGAAGAAACGAGCAATTAAGAGCTACTCCCAAAAACTAGATGACTGATCCAAACACTGCAATGTATATAGTCGTCAAATACATAAAAATAAAACAAAAACATGGCCACCTCCAAAAACAATGTTGTTTTTAATAAAATTGGTCACAAAACAAACATGTCACAGCAAAACAATCAGATGAAAAAGCTGACGCTAGGAATAAGCACTGTATGATAGTGTGAAACGCGTCAACTTTTTCATCTGATTTTTTGTTGTGACATGTTTTGTTTTGTGACCAGTTTTATTAAAAAGGAACAACATTGTTTTTGGAGTGTGGCCATCCTGGTTTTTGTTCTACAAATCTTACAGTGGCTGCATTTGATGGGCACAGTCAGGCTGCAATTTTTTTTTTTTTTTTTCGCTTGCGCCCCCCCAAAATTTTGAGCACCAGCCGCCACTGATCTCCTGCCGTAGTATCCAAAAGGATTTTAATGAGCCTTGGTAGTAGGAAGATGACAGGATGAGGTTGATGTTCAGGACATGTGTTAACAGTCACTCGGACAATAAAACTTTTGGGGACTCTAGAGGAGGAGCAGGGACTTGTTCTTCCTGCACATCCTTCTGTTCCATCTCACAAAGCCAGAAGATGGAAACACATAATTGATCATCTGCAAGAGAGGGGCTGTCAGAAAGGCTAGTTTAGCAGTTTTGTACAGGTAAAGAGAACAATCAATACAGGGTCCCTAGAACATTGTCATCTTGTACCTGGAGGCCTAAACAAATCTACACATGGAAACTCTGGGTCCCAGCTATGCATAATGTGACAGCCCATACCCAACTCGGTTGCTCCCTGCTATGCATCTCTTCTGATGTATACAAGATGTAAAGTGAGAATGTCTAGTTGACCATACTATATAGTATAGAACTATGAACTTGGGCCTTGTACTTGCTGCTTACAGGAAAAACACAATACATATATAGATATGTAGCAGAGTCCCAGGCCCTCAGAGGACTAATGCTGGCCTCAAGAGTTAGGGAGAGCTGACATTCTTCCTTGTGAAGTGGTTTACCGGGCATCCTGGGTGTAATGCAATATGAACTGATGGGCGCAGTCACTTTTTGAATGCGAACAAGAGATTTGTCTCTTAGCAAGAACTGTGGGAGAGTGGGTTAGGGCCAGGACACCCTTGGGTAGATGCAATGTTAATTGGCAGACTCCAAGACAATATAGGAAGACAGCTATACAGGGAAAGGCCTCCAGCCGGAGGCCACGTCTGTATAAGTGGAACTGCTGTCTCCTATAGCACTGAACTTGTAACACTAAAGGTACTTGTACCTAACTTGTGGTAACACAGAACAGTCCATTTCTTATTTCACAGTATCCCACTGTAGGTCTTCTATCACTGAGCTCCCAGTCATCACTGGATCTCCTGAGCTCATCCACAGCTATCCCGCTGTATACCTCTCAAGCATCACTCCCGCTAACTTGCTGGGTTCTTGGCTTGGCACTCGCTGAAGCTTTCCCGCTTAGTTTCGGGTAATAAGGTGGATTGTCCCTTGGTGACAATCCACCTTAACTACTTGAGATCCGCGCTACAGCCGAATGACGGCTCTAGCGCGAATCTAATTTGTCAACAAGCCGTCAATTGACGGCTTGTCACTAGCTGTTTCCCGGCGCGCGCTCCAGAGCGCGCTGCGGGGAAACACTGTGTTGGCCGTGTCCCTTGGACACAGCCAATCACAGATCGCCGCGAACGGCCAATCAGAGTGGCCGTTTGCGATGTGATCTGTGCGGCCAATGAGAGATGATCTCATAGATCATCTCTCATTGCCGTTTTACATAGAGACAGCGTTCTGTCTCTGGAGAGCAGGAGACGGATCTGTGTCTCTTGTACATAGAGACACAGATCGGTCACCTCCCCAGTCACCCCCCCTCCACCTACAGTCAGAACACTATGCAGGGAATACATTTAACCCCTTCCTCACCCCCTAGTGTTAACCCCTTCAATGCCAGTCACATTTATACTGTAATTAGTGCATATTTATAGCACCAATCGCAGTATAAATGTGAATGACGCCAAAAATGTGTCAAAAGTGTCCGATGTGTCCGCCATAACGTCGCAGTCACAATAAAAATCGCAGATCGCCGCCATTTCTAGTAAAAAAATAAAATAATAAAAAATAATAATTCTGTCCCTATTTTGTAGGCACTATAAATTTTGCGCAAACCAGACGCTTATTGCGATTTTTTTTTTTTTTTTACCAAAAATATGTAGAAGAATACGCATCGCCCTAAACTGAGAAAAAAAAAGTTTTTTTTTTTTTAATTGGGATATTTATTATAGCAACAAGTAAAAAAATATTGTATTTTTTCAAAATTGTCGCTCTTTTTTGTTTATAGCGCAAAAAATAAAAACCGCAGAGGTGATCAAATACCACCAAAAGAAAGCTCTACTTGTGGGGAAAAAAGGACGTCAATTTTGTTTGGGAGCCACGTCGCACGACCGCGCAATTGTCAGTTAAAGCGACGCAGTGCCGGAAGCTGAAATATCACCTGGGCAGGAGGGGGGTATAAGTGCCCAGTAAGCAAGTGGTTAACAATCAACCCTTAACCTCCAACCACAACTGGTTTCCCATCCGGCTGAATCTTCACATCTCGGTTGGACTCCAATCCTGTAGTCCCAACCCTACTCTGCTTCTCCTACTCCTGGATAGGCCTCAGGCAGCCTAGCAGCCAGGTGTCCACAGGATAGACCTCAGGCTTCAGGCCTAGCAGCCTGAGACGACAGCTGTCTAGGTGGTACAGAACTCCAATCACCTGACTTCACCCAAATAAATAGGCTCTACCGGCAGGCCAAGGGACTAAAGAAACCCCTGCTTATTGGCTGAGAGATCCCATCCATTCATAATCTGTTATTGCTATGCAATTGTCGATCTAATGTCACCAGCCACAATGCCACCAACATACTTGCCAACCGGGACATTCCCGGGATTTAGTCTTTTTTCCAGATTTTCGTAGTTTCGGGGGAATGCCTGATATAAAGAGAGACTCTGCTGGGAATGCCTGGTATAAGGAGGGACTCCGCTGGGGACACCTGATGTAAGGAGGGATTCCGCTGGGGACACCTGATGTAAGGAGGGACTCCGCTGGGAATGCCTGGTATAAGGAGGGACTCCGCTGGGGACACCTGATGTAAGGAGGGATTCCGCTGGGGACACCTGATGTAAGGAGGGACTCCGCTGGGAATGCCTGGTATAAGGAGGGACTCCGCTGGGGACACCTGATGTAAGGAGGGATTCCGCTGGGGCCACCTGATGTAAGGAGGGACTCCGCTGGGGACACCTGATGTAAGGAGGGACTCCGCTGGGGACACCTGATGTAAGGAGAGACTCTGCTGGGAATGCCTGGTGTATGGAGGGACTCCATTGGGAATGCCTGGTGTAAGGAGAGACCCTGCTGGGATTGCCTGGTGTAAAGAGGGACTCTGCTGGGGACACCTGATGGCATCTGGTGGCAAGTGTGGCAAGTGACACACTCAGGGCTCCCACTGATTCGGCATTATGGTGAGTTGAATGATTTCATTTTATATTGCAATGTAATGATAGTAATAATGAGCTTCAATCATCCTGACACTATAACAACCATGGTGCCGGGACGATTGAACATCAGGTGTTTGGAGTATATTTATCTTTTGATTGTTAAACTTTCTGAAATGCACATATTTCTATTATGGTGTAGGATCTGGGCCTGTTGTCCCTTCATCCCTTTCTTTCTTTCTTTTGCTTTGTTTCTCCCCTTCATCCCTCGTTCATCTCAGACTCTAACCACATTCCCTTTGAGTCACACCCCTTTAAGCCACGCCCAATATTTAGCTTAAACCACGCCCATTTTTCCCGCTGTGGCACACTTGGCCTGAGACATTTTTATTTACCCCTACTACATCACACCTCCAAACGAATGCCCCTCCCCCTAATTATAATAAGACTGAACACAGACAAAAACAATTATTATTTTTTTACAATGTTGACAACTATGTGGTTGTCGTGTCTGTGGAGTTTCGGCTGCACTTAAACTTTCTGCAGCTCACCAGCCAATTTGTATGCAGCCATAGCTGAGTGTTGCTGTACCCAGAGGTGCGTTTAGCGACCTCTGAATGCAGAACTCTATGCGCCCTTGGCCCTCGCAGAGTTTAAGGCCCTGCAGTTTTCATGAGATACATAGCTTACTGGGGATTTTAAGAAATAACATTTATTTAAACTGAAAGAAGAGGAATATATTGCAGTTTAAAGGGTTTTATCCTCAGGAGAGCGTAAAAACTGAAAAGCTATTATGCTTTAAATTACAGTGAATTTTAAAATATTGAATACCTGTCACTGTCATGATATCTTTATATACGACATGTCATTTTCTGGCTTTTAATATTACCTATCTGCTAAAAAAGCACTTTAGGGATTACAGCCCTGACCATTTAATGTAGGAAGTCCAATTATATATGGAGCATTAGGGTGTGCACCCCAAAGTGCAAACACATACTACCGATCACTTACGATGAAAGGGAAGGGGCCGGTAAGTTACATATTTACTGATCCCTTCCCCCACTCACCCTAAAACATCCCTGCAGCAACATCCAGAGGGAGAAGAGAGTAGGGAAGCCAGCAGCGCTACAAGGGGAAAAAGGGGGGAACCTAGGCAGTAGGGGGAATCTGTGCTGCACAGGGTTATTAGGGTGTGCCTGGGCACACCTGGCACACCCTGTGCGCACACCTATGAGCGGGCTGAATACTAAATGTATACATAGCTCCAGCATCTTTAAAAACCTATATCATGCTAATTTAAAAAAAAAACAACACACAGAACAGAAATGTACCCGAGGTGGAACTTTTTTTTTTTTGTAACTGATCAGATTTCTTATGCAATTTGCTCCATAGAAAAAAAGTTGGACCTTAATTGGTTACCATAAATAACCCAATAGAATACCTCTGGGATGTATTGGAGAGGAGACTGCAAGTCAAGCCTTCTCGTCCAACATCAGTGCCTGACCTCACAAATGGAATAATGATCAAACATTCCCATAGACACACTCCTAAAACTTGTTATTACATTAGACTGGTTTAAGTGGTTGTAAACCCAATAAAGTGCCTGTCCTCAGGTGATGCATGTAGATGAAACAAATCATCCTACATAAGTTGTACATGTTTATCTGCAGTCTTCTCTTCTTAACATCTGTAGCTCAACCCCTGGAGGAGCTGCTGGTTTGTTTTGGGCACATTTTCCTTGTGGCTCCTTCGCCATCTTAGGGGTGTATAGTGCATATAGCAGTAGTAACGGAATGTCCACAACAGTTTTTTTTTTATGTGCTCTTTATTACTCAGCCAGGTAAAAACAATAAAACGTGTGATGAGGAAGGTAGAGTTGAAAGGAGAAGAAGAATAACAAATTCAGGCGTCGCAATAGGAAAACAGTCCTGCTCCCACGTGTAACACTTCTTGCGCCACTCCTACTTGAGTGGGAATAGCGTACCTGGACAGGCCTCTTTCACTGACCTGGCAGCCAGAGTATCGCTCAAACTTTTAAGGAAAAGTCTCTGCCACAGACCCTCCTGAAATGAACTGGAACCTTTTGGGAGAAGTCTCTGCCACAGACCCTCCTGGAATGGATTCAGTGAGAAACCTCTGCCACAGGCCCTCCTGATTGTGGTTACAGAGATGAACCTCTTTAGTAGAATTACGCCTGGATCTCCTTCAAGTTGCTTTCAGGTACCGACTGACAGGTGACCAGCCTCTCAGTGTCCGGATACCTCGATCCCCGGTGGTTTGTCGAGACCCTATTGGATCGCCAGCCTCTCATTGGCTCTCCTCAGATGGACTTCCCATTGAACAGCTATACGGCTTGGGATCTTCAGGATTGGGAACCCAGTAGGCCACTGGGCTCCCTGCCACAGCTCAATCATTCCGGACCAACATGGTCCAGGAACTCAGTGTGGCACGCACGCCTTGGCCCGGTAGGCCATAACGCCAGGGCGCTGTGGTGCAGACACCCTAAAGGTGGATGCCGCACTCCAAGAAGAAGACCCAGAACCAATGGCGTCTGCCCCATAAATACCCTCCCCCAGCATGCACAGCGAGGCCCAACCCTCCTGATTGGCGGCTAGGGAAGAGCACCCAAACCTTGACTCCACTGCTGCCACCTACTGTCCCGGGGTGGGAAGAACACCCCAGCAACAGCAGAATAAGCCCACAGTACAGCCAAGCCAAGCTGAGACAGAGACCTGAGTTTGAACACATTAACCAGATCAAAGTTTAACTAACACTCTGATCTCCCTCTAAATTTAAAAAGCACCGGTACTTTGAAGTAACCAGGCGATACACATCCATTCAAAGTGCTGAATTTATGAACTTGCTTAAGGAGTTTAGAAAAAAGGGGGCGGAGAGTTGAAATTACACTCTGAAGAGCTCTGAGAGCTGATTCGAGGGAAGAAATACACCTCCTTCACACACAAGAGAAAATATGAATATCCATGCAAGTCGTATTTACGTTGCCAACATCCCTGGTATGAATATAAAGAAAAAGGTACCCCCCCCCCCCCCCCGGTACTATTGGGACTTTAACAGCAATAATCCAGACAGTATTAAAATTTGTATCAATTGTATTTAAGACATATGACACTCGGTTCGCAGGACCTGAACTGAGGCTGTCAATCAGCTGCAGGCCCCTCCCCTGTCATCATTTTTTCTCTTGGTGTCAGGAAAACTTGTCAGAAGTCATTCATGCTGATAACAGAGGAACAAAGCAGCAGACAGAAATGACACTTGGTGCATTTAAAGGAGAAGTCCAGCCTAAGTTTATTTGGTTTACAGGACTGTAATGCCTTGTACACATGATCGGAATTTCTGATGGAAAAAGTCAGACTGAATTTTTTCATCGGATATTCTGACCGTGTGTGGGCCCCATCGGACTTTTTTCAGTCTGAGTTTAGAAATAGAACATGTTTTATTTTTTTACGATGGAAAAAAATCCTATTGGAAATTCCAATCGTCTGTGTGGAACTCCGACGGAGAAAAAAACACGCATGCTCAGAATCAAGTTGACGCATGCTCGGAAGCATTGAATGAATGAATGAATGAAAAACTTATATAGCGCAGCACATGCGAAGTAAATCGCCTCTGGGCGCTTGTTGTTCCTGTCTCCTTTGAGATCAAAAGAGATGAGTCTTAATCTTTCTCCTGAAGACCAAGTAGTTCTCCTCCAGCCGAATACTCGCTGGTAAGGCGTTCCATAGTTTGGGACCTTGGACAGCGAATCTCCTATCACCTTTGGACTTGTATCTGGCTTTCGGTATCTGAAGCCGATTTTGATTGGTGGATCGTAGAATACGATTGGGCTTGTGAAGTTTTAATGTTTCGCATAGATAATGGGGAGCATTCCCATGGATACATCTATGCGTTAGACAGAGAGCTTTAAAGGTGATTCTGTCTTTAACTGGTAGCCAGTGAAGAGATCTCAGTGAAGGTGAGATGGATTCCCAGGGTTTTTTCCCAGTCACAAGTCTGGCGGCCGTATTTTGAACGACTTGAAGACGAGCGATTTGGTACTTGGGGAGTCCGAGGTAAAGGGCATTTGCATAGTCCAGTCTGGAGTTTACAATAGCTCCCACCACGACCGCTATGTCTTTCTTGGGAATAAATGGCGTGAGTCTGCGTAGTAGGCGCAGCAGATGGTGAGACCCGCTGACTACTGACCCTATTTGTGCGTTCATTGTCATGTCGGAGTCAAAGATGACCCCAAGACTTTTGACTTTGGCGCTAGGGGTGATGAATTTGCCCAGAATGGACGGGGGGATCCAGGTTTTTGTCGCTTGATTCCTACGCTTGGCGTGAAACAGAAGAAGTTCTGTTTTCGCTCCATTGAGTTTGAGATAACTCTTTGTCATCCAGTCCTCTATCAAAGAGAGGCATGTCTCTAGATTGAGGTGGTGATCCTTTTTATTGCAAATGCGGAAGTACAGTTGCGTGTCGTCTGCATAAGAGTGATATAGCAGTTTTTGGCTGCTGATGATTTCGAAAAGAGGACGCACATAGATGTTGAATAACATTGGCGACAGGGGAGATCCTTGAGGGACCCCGCACGATAATGTGCGTTGTTCAGAAGAGAAGGGTCCTAGCTTCACTATTTGCGATCTGTTTTCCAAAAAAGAGGAGAACCAGGATAGATCGCTTTCTGCGACTTTGGCTATTTTAGCCAGTCGAGACAATAACAGCTTGTGATCAACTGTATCAAAGGCTGCGCTTAGGTCCAGCAGAACCAGAAGAGAAGATTCTCCTTCGTCTGCGGCCTCGAACGTCATCCCATATCTTGAGCAATGCTGTTTCCGTCCCGTGTCCGGGACGGAATCCTGATTGAAATGGGTCGAGTAAGTTATGGGTATCTAGATGCTGTTGCAGCTGCTGTACCACTGCTTTCTCCATTACCTTGGAGAGAACATTAAGGCCTGTTATGGGGCGCCAGTTGAGTGGATCCTTAGGATCCAAAGTGGCTTTCTTCAAGATAGGTTGAATAAAGCCCTCCTTCAGCTGGGAGGGCATTAGGCCCTCCCTGAAGGATTGGTTGATAAGCTGCGTGACAGGAGGTGCCAGGATGTCGGCGCATTCCTTCAGCAGTTTGGTGGGGATAATATCATTTGGCGCAGTGCTGTTGCGCAGAGTGCCGATGATATTTTTAGTGGTCTGAATGGAGATGGGTTCCAGCGTGAACTCACCTACCTGTGGTGAATAGCTGTCGGTGCTGTGTAAATGACTACGGGGGGGGCTGGGCGAGAAATTGTTTTGCCGAATGCTTTGCCGGATTGCCTCGATTTTGTTAATGAAGCAATCCGATAACTCATCGCAAAATTCTTGTGTATCCAAGTTGGGGGCCTCAAGACATCTTGGATTCATGGTCTGAGTGACCAGCTTGAAGAGTTCGCGGGGACGATTTAGGGCACCATTGATAGCCTCAGAAAAATAGTTTTTCTTGGCTTCGAAGATTTGCTTGTAATATTTCCTGGTTATTGCCTTGTAGATCGAGAGGTTCTCGTCTGAAGAGCTTCTTTTCCAGGCTGCTTCTGCCCTTCTGCGCTCTTGCTTCAGTAACGCCAGCTGGTTGTTGAACCAGCCGGAGTTATTTTTCCTGATCTGGGTCTTTCGTTTCGGCGCTATCAAGTCAGCTGACTGCAATAGTGCCGTGTTTATGGCCTCCAGTGTTTCTTCCGCTGTTTGGTGCGGCTGAATTGTGTTTATTTTTCCCCCTAACGTGACTTTGAAGAGTTCCGAGTGGAGCTTCTTCTGACATCTGGTCCAGTGTGTTGTCGCTGGATTTGATGTTTTAGTTAAGGGGGGGAAATCGGAAATAATGAATTTAATTGCATGGTGATCTGTCCATGGCAATGGTTCATTTTCCAAGATTTTTATTTCCAGATCTTGTCTGAAAATAAGATCAAGCGTGTGACCTGAAGCATGTGTGGGCCCACATACTAGTTGCTGAAGCCCTAATCCTTCCAGATGGTTGATGCAGGTGTCGGCAATGGGGTCTTGCGGGGAGTTGGCCCAGAGGTTGAAGTCCCCGAGCAGCAAAAGGTGTTTGCTGTTCAGGGTATAAGTGGAGACAAAGTCCGTCAAAGATGGGAGCAGCTGCGATTTGGGGCCAGGTGGCCTATAGCAGAGTAGAATCCGGACGGACTCCTGGCCGTTTACTTGCAGTTGTAGAGTAAGGGTTTCCATGAATGGAAGAGGGTTTTGGAGGCTTGGTTTTGTGATCGCAAGATGAGTCTTATGGATCACCGCCAGTCCTCCTCCTCTTTGCCCTATTCTGTTTTCCGTTATAATACGGTAGTTTTCTGGCACCAATTCTCCTAGAATGGTGTTACAGTCGGCTGTGAGCCAGCTCTCTGTAATAAAGAGGCAGTCTAAGTCATGTTGTAGTAAGAAATCATGGATTTCTAATCGGTGTTTTACTGCCGATCTCATGTTGATCAAAGCACATGATATGTGCTTGGGCCGGGGTAAATGGCGATTTCTGGCAGTCGATCGTCGATCGATCCTCAAAAGCCGCAGATTTCTTAGGGATTTTTTGGTGGCGGCCGGCAGAATTGCGGCAAATCGACCGAGATCCCAAATGTTCTCTGCCGAGTATTGCCGATTAATCATGACCGCTGTGGAACCAGGGGCGGGGTGGATTCACAAGGATAACTGAATCCTCTGATCCTGGTTTGGTCCAGAGGAAGGCGAAAAAAACCCTGACCACGCTGTGCCAATATGCTGTGGTAGGGAAAAAAATTCCTTCCTGACCCCTAAAGAGGCGATCGGTTTAAGCCCTGGATCAAGTTGTAATGACTTTGAGAGGGATGGGGCAGGGTGGAGCAAGATGGCCGCCGACCTGGCAGCAGAATCCAGGCTGGGGGGTACCAGGTAGAGTGGCGCCTGGGTGGCGAATAGAGATGATCGGAGAGCAAGGGGGCTCTACTGGGGTAGGGGGGGGGGGGCTATGTGGCTCAGTTAATGAGGTAGAGCCGACTGTTGGGGGGTGGAGAGCGGCGCGCCGCTAGGCCGCGGATGAAGCCGCGGCCTTTCCTGAGTAGCGGCTGCGAACCTCCACCGATCGGCGCGGATGAAAGAAAACACCGCTCCCGAGGGCAGCGGTGGTTTGTAGGGCTAGCTGCCGGCAAGGACGCCCGCGGGGGGTGGAG
This sequence comes from Rana kukunoris, assembly GCA_029574335.1. Taxonomy (NCBI): domain Eukaryota; kingdom Metazoa; phylum Chordata; class Amphibia; order Anura; family Ranidae; genus Rana; species Rana kukunoris. The sequence continues at coordinate 587,813,925 of CM056049.1, read as the reverse complement.
GTAAGGAGCGGGGAAGAAACTGTGGGGATTGGGGGAGGCTGCAGCGGCTTGTCCTGAAAAGGACGGCCGCCTGCCGCTCCCAAGAGAAGGCTTACCAGGTCCGGTGCACCGGGGGAAGCCGGGGGAAGCCGTGGAAGTCCAGGAGGGGGGAGAGAGGCTCGTCCGAGTGGCCAGTGGAGGGTGGATGGATGACAGGGAGGTGGAACTCCTGCCTGCCTGACTGTCTGTGAGGCCGAAGCCGCACAGTGGGAGGACCCTGCACTATCCCTGAGAGAGAGACTCGTTTGAGAGCGTCCTACTCTCTCGGTGTCTAACTCTGAACTGTTTCACACAGACATCAGACACACAGACATCATTGAACTTAATTTTTCTCGGTTCGTCGTAGTGTTTTACGTCACCGTGTTTTGGACGGTCAGAATTTTGGTCTGACAGTGTGTATGCAAGACAGCTTAAACGGAATTCCGACGAGAAAAAAATTCCATGGGATTTTATCCCATCGGAAATTCCGATTGTGTGTACAAGGCAGAATTCGTTTTGCACTCCTGTGACTGAAGTCCGCTCTGTGCTGACGTCACAGGAATCAGCCCAGGCATTAAATCATTGCGACAATAAAGTCCGGATCCACCAGGTGCCTGGACTGTTACCTGCCTCAGCCTCTCAGCGAGCCGCAGAAAGCCTGAGACGGCTGCTCCCTGCTCCTCCATAGCTCAGCGTTCCAGTGAGCACAGGGGGGCAGAGTGGAGAGATGCTGACTGATAGTCATCAGCTCTTTGCTAGGGGAGCTGAGAGAACCAAGCCATTGACTATGTTTGATCGCTTGCTTCTCAGTGCAGAGGCACCGGGGGACAGAGGCAGCATCCATCTAGGTAAGTATGAGTATGGAGAAAAAAAATACTTCTCTTTTAAGTGAGACAAATACACACTATAGACTGGGATATGCTTTGTTCATATTTCATGTCTGAGGTTTACAACCACTTTAAACTGGATAAGGATTTTCATTTCGCTTTCTTTGTGATGTCCGAATAAGAAATGGTGATACCGATGTTGCCAGAGCAGAGGGGAGACAAATGAAAACATTGTCAGGGTTTCAACCCTTCCCCAAACTATTGTGAATATGTTATTGGTTTTGTCTGTGTCACCATTGGAGAGGTTTCTTATTTCTTTCTGTATTCATAGAAATTAAAGTAAAGGGAATATTCTGAATAGGGATTCAGACAATAAATACCTTACAGTGACTTTAACCCTTTCCTGTTGTATCCAATAAAGAATAAAAGGTTGTGTCTGGTCTGGAATTGGACTCTAATAATTGAAACTTGTCAGTATTAAAAAAGAAAAAAAAAGTATCTGGCCCAAATGTGGGTGCATGCCATTTCCATTAAAGCTTCTGTGGTCTTTTGGAGTATTCAACAATAGATTAGTACTGTACCTCCCAACCTGAAAAAGAGAGACATTTTGACTCATTGCTTGAGTCATGCCATGGCAGAAGATTTATTTCTTGGGGAGGCAGAAGAATGCCGCAGTGTCAATAACCACTTCCAGACCACCGCACGACTATATACAGAGAGGGATATCTCTGTTATGGCAGCAGCTAGCTGTCATAACCCAGATATCTTCGTCTTTAACCGGCAGTCTGGTTGAAGACGCAAGATCACCATTATCGCAGTGGGAGAGGGCCCCCCTCCCGCCGCTCTCCCGTGCTCTCCACCGCTTACCGGACCTGTCGGTAGCGGCGGATGTGATCGGGTCCTTCTCCTTCCTGGGTATGGATACGAGTGAGGGGAAGATGGCCCCCACCCGTCTCCATACCATAGCAGAGTGGAAGCGACGTCAAAACGTCACTTTCGCCCATAGCTCTTAAATGGCCATTTGTTTTGTTTTTTCAAATGACAAAATTATTAAAAAAAAAAATATTGCATTTTAGTCCAAATATGAGATCTGAGGTCGTTTTGACCCCAGATCTCATATTTAAGAGGACCTGTCATGCTTTTTTCTATTACATGGGATGTTTACATTCCTTGTAATAGGAATAAAAGTGACACATTTTTTTTTTAACCACTTGCTTACTGGGCACATAAACCCCCTTCGTGCCCAGGCGAAATTTCAGCTCCCGGCACTGCGTCGCTTTAACTGACATTTACGCGGTCGTGCGACGTGGCTCCCAAACAAAATTGGCGTCCTTTTTTCCCCACAAATAGAACTTTATTTTGGTGGTATTTGATCGCCTGTGCGGTTTTTATTTTTTGCGTTATAAACACAAAAAGAGCGTCAATTTAAAAAAATATATATATTTTTTACTTGTTGCTATAATAAATATCCCAATTTTTTTTTTTTTTAAACTATTTTTTTTTCAGTTAAAGGGGAGGTTCCCCTAAAAAGAAACTTTTAACATTGCCTGTGTCTTGTTAATAACATTTAGAATCGGCTGGTAGTTTAAAAAAAAAACACCCGTACATACCATTTTCGGCATGTACTCTCACCGCCGCTTCCGGGTCTGGCGGCCGGGGATGGGAGGGCCTGCTTCATTGACAGGCATCCGATCGACGCATACAGCGCGTCACGAAATGCCGAAAGAAGCCGAACGTTGGTGCGCATGCGCCGTATAGAGCCGCACCAACGTTCGGCTTCTTTCGGCATCTCGTGACGCGCTGTATGCGTCGATCGGATGCCTGTCCCCGGCTGCCAGACCCGGAAGCGGCGGTGAGAGTACATGCCGAAAATGGTATGTACGGGTGTTTTTTTTTTAAACTACCAGCCGATTGTAAATGTTATTAACAAGACACAGGCAATGTTAAAAGTTTATTTTTAGGGGAACCACCCCTTTAAGGCCGATACGTATTCTTCTATGTATTTTTGTAAAAAAACAAAAAATCGCAATAAGCGACTGCTTTGCGCAAAAGTTATAGCGCCTACAAAATAGGGGACAGAATTATGATATTATTTTTTACTAGTAATGGCGGCGATCTGCGATTTTTATTGGGACTGCGACATTACGGCGGACACATCGGACACTTTTGACACATTTTTGGGACCATTCACATTTATACAGCGACCAGTGGTTTAAATATGCACTAATTACTGTATAAATGTGACTGGCAGTGAAGGGGTTAACACTAGGGCGTGAGCAAGGGGTTAAATGTGTATCCTGGGTGTGTTATAACTGTGTGGGGGGAGGGGGTAAATGGGGAAGGTGACCGATGCTGTGTCCCTATGTACAAGGAAAACAGCATCTGTCTCCTCTCCCTGACAGGACGTGGAGCTCTGTCACCGCCGATCGCATGTCGGGTACACGCATCGAATCCTCAGCGATGCGACAGCACTGGTTTCCCCGCTGCGTGCCACCCAGTGGCGCGCGAGGGGAATTACAACATTTTGACGTCCAAAGACGTGATCCCGGGACCTCAGGTCCGCGCTGTGGACGTCTTTTGTCCATAGCATGGATCTGTAGTGGTTAAAGGACAGTGTAAAAAATAAAAGGTAAAATAAATAAGAAAAAAATGTTTAAACGCACACCGTCCCGACGAGCTCGTGTGCAGAAGCAACCGCATATGAAAACGGTGTTCAGATCACACATGTGAGGTATCACCGCGATCGGTAGAACTAGACCTAGACCTAGAACTCCCCTGTAACTCAAAACATGCAACCTGTAGAATTTTTTAAACGTCGACTATGGAGATTTTCAAGGGTAAAAGTTTGTCGCCATTCCACTAGTGGGCGCAATTTTGAAGCGTGACATGTTGGGTATCAATTTACTTGGCGTAGCATATCACAATATCACAATTCACAATATAAAAAAATTGGGCTTTACGGTTTACCAAAAAAAGTGCGCTTGTAAGACCGTTGCGCAAATACGGTCTGACATAAAGTATTGCAACGACCACCATTTTATTCTCTAGGGCGTTAGAAATGTTTTTATATAATGTTTGGGGGTTCTAAGTAATTTTCTAGCAAAAAAAAGAAATAGTTTTTTAACTTGTAAACAACAAATCTCAGAAAGAGGCTCGGTCCTTAAGATAGGAACAACAATGTAAAGCAACAGGGTCGCTATAAGTGTGGTAAACGTTTCTATAAATCAAAATGGGGTAATTACTTATTCAGTACACAACTGTAAAAAAAAACTTGTAATCAAAGTGGACCTACCCCCCGAACCTAATGTCCTCATGACCTGCCTCCTTTCCCCATATTCTCTTAAAATTGGATTTTTTAATAATGTATTTATTTTTAACATCTATTGTGCTGCAAAGCAGTATTTTCAATTTTTTTGCCTAGGCGAGAAAGACACCTGGGAACTCCTCACCCACTCCTAGATATCTGCATGTGTGCAGATGTGCTACATGGCTTCAGGTCCCAACAGGCCTGTGGCACATTTGCGCACGTGCAGGATTCCCCGTACATCTGTGCACCACATGGTTTTCCCCCGCATGCACAAAGAGGGTTGCATGGAAGCCTGAAAATGCCCCCATCCTTGCGCAATGCTGGGAACTAACTCGTGTCTGTGCTGAAGGGCTCTACCAGGACCCAACATAATTGCCACACTGGGGGGTTCAGCTTGGTCCAATGTAGACATGTGCACAACAAAATTTTTCGTTTATTTCTGTTTCGTTTCTGTTCGTTTATCGTGATTCGTAATGAGTCGTAATTTCGTAAGACGTTAGTTATCGTATTCGTACTCTTTAGTATTTTCGTAACACTTTTTTTTCCGTTTCCGTTTTTTTATGTTAGTTTATTTTTCGTTGATTCGAGATTAGTATTTTCGTTAAATGTTGTATTCTGCCTCGTTCGTATTTTTACAATGAATTTATTCGTTTTTACGTTGGTTTATTTTTCGTTGTTTTGATATTCGTATTTACATTATATTTTCCATAATGCCGCGTTTGTATTTTCGTAAGAAATAAATCTTCGTTGCTTTATGATCATTCGTATTTTCGTGTCTAATTTCACTTGATTATAACAACGTTCTTTTGTAGATTTTATTGCATTCGTAATTCTGTTAAAATACATTTTACCTTTATTCGACACAATACTCGTCGTAATTTTGTAAAATATCGTAATTTACTGCGATTGACTAACACAGATAAAGACACAAGGTCAAGGAGCCACATAAGAAAGAAGCTCTTCAGGGGAAGGGACAGCGCTGAGTGGCTATTGGTCACAGTACTAATGAAAGTGAATTTACATTATTTAATTTCCGTTTTCCGAAGATTCATAATTTATTTTTCATTAGTTTTGCTTTTCGTTTTTTATTCTTTGTTCGGCATTTCGGTTGTTTTCTTTTCGTTCTTCAAATATTAGTAAGTTTGCATTTTCGTTTATTTTTTGTAATTATGATTTTTTTTTTGTGTTCGGTGTTTTCGTTATTTCTATGTTTTCGTTTCTTTTTTCTTTCGTTGTGTTGTTCTTTTACATTTAGTAGTTTCGTATCTTCGTAGTTTTCCATATTCGTTATTTTTGGAAATATCGTTATTCGTTATTATTTGCGCTAAACCATTCGTTTATTCGTAGGTTAACGAATCAACGAAAATAACGAATAATGACGGAAAACGTATTCGTAACGAAAAAAATTGCACATGTCTAGTCCAATGTAACTGTAGCACTTACCCCCGAAGGAGCTGCTGGTTAGAATTGGGATGGCATGTTACCTCTGTAGCTCCGCCGTCTAGGGTAGTTGATGAGAGCAGTAATGATGAATTGTCCAAACAGCAGGTGTCTTTTATCTTGTGCTTTTATTTAGCCAACATGGTAAATGGTAAAACGTACAGTGAAGGGAAAGATGTATCAGAAGAAGAAATAGCAGGTTCAGGCGTAACGATGAGGAAGTCAGTCCTGCTTCTAATAGCACTTTATCTTCTTCACCACTCTAGCCAGAGTGGGCTTAATATACCTGGACATTCCTCTGCCACAGGCCTGGCAGCCAGAGTATCGCTCGGAAAAAACTTTGAGAGAACGGACCTTTGCCACAGGCCCTCCTCAGAACTTAGATCACGGAGATAATCCTCCTCAATGAACTTTAGGTGTGAGTCACTTCAGATAGTTTTGTAGTTAGGTTGCTGATTGACAGGCGACCGACGTCCAGCCTTTCAGTGTCCAGCCACCTCGATCCCTAATAGATCAAAAGGACCCAGTCGATCACTGGGTCTGGCCACAACTACGAACGCTCTGAACCAAAATGGGCCCGGAACAGAGAACACCACTTGGCAGGCGCACCCCGGCCTGGTAGGCCATAACTGGGTGCGCAGCGTTGACACCCTGAAGATGGGTGACGCACTTCAGAAGACCCCGGACACATAATGTCCGACCTTTAAATACCCTCTCCCAGCATGCCCAACGAGGCACAAAACATCCCCATTGGCTGCGGAGAGAGAGTACACCATCCTCAACTCCAACTGCTGCCAAACAGCACTCCAGGAACAACAGAGTGAATAAAAACACAGCCGAGCCACGGTATAACCCCCAATAGAACAAATCACTTAGATAAGAGCCAAGTAACTCTCTTATCCCTCCTAAATTTAGGACAGCACCGGTACCTAAAAGTACAAGGGTGCTACATAACTATGTATATACCATGCCTGGGTACATAAGAGCTGTCACTGCTGAAGCCGCGTCATTCGCCAGTTTGTCTCCGGTGAAGACAGGTAATGCGCGCGCTGGATGGACATCTCATCGCTGGATCCTGGATGAAGAGGAGATCTCCTCATCGCTGGATCCCGGAGAGATCACCCATCGCAGGATACCGACAGCATTGGAGCGGAGACAGAGAGTGGATTACCACCGCTGGATTTTTTTTTTTCTTTTTTTTTTTTTATAATGGGCTTTACCAACGGTGTCTGTGTTTTTTTTTTCAATTATTTACACTTTCTTTGTGAAATGGTAGAGGTACAATGTACCCCATTACCAATTCACATGGGGGGTGGGATCTGGGGGTCCCCTTTGTTAAAGGGGTCTTCCAGATTCCGATAAGCCCCCAGACCCCCACAACCACAAGGCAAGGGTTGTGGGAATGAGGCCCTTGTCCCCATCAACATGGGGACATGGTGTTTTGAGGGGTCACAGACCCCCAAACATCCTCCCAATGTTGAGGGCATGTGGCCTGGTACGGTTCAGGAGGGGATGCGCTCTCTCGTCCCCCCCCCCCCACATTTTCCTGCGCCAGGTTGCGTGCTCAGATAAAGTGTCTGGTGTGGAATTTTGGGGAGAACTCAACGCAACTTTTTTTTTAATTTGGGGTGGAGTTCCCCTTAAAATCAATACCAGACATGAAGGGTCTGGAGTGGATATTTGGGGGGAACCCCAAGTAATTTTTTTTTTATTTGACACAGGGTTTCCCTTAATATATCCATACCAGACCTGAAGGGCCTGGTAATTGAATTTGGGGGGACCCCCACGCTTTTTTTTTTTTAAATTACATTTCTCTGTATTGCTGGGAGCCGACAATTTATTATAGCCGCGAGTGATTTTAAATGGCCTTTTTTCCTTCAGAAATTACACTTTGTGCAGGGACAGTTCTAAGCACGGGAAACAAGCGCTACTTCACAGACATAGTGGTGGTAAAGTACAAAGATATTCGTTTTATATGGCAGCCGTATCTCTGTGTTTTGTTTGTCTCCTTATTTTCTATCAAACCCATGGCGGCTGAAGCGCAGGTGCGTTCCAGCTCGCTGTTTCAGGAAGTCGCCAGGACCTTAGGGTCTGCGCAATTGCAAGCCACGAACGAAGATTCCGTGCTTGGTTAGTGCAGGCGCAGTTTCGCCAAAATGGTGGCGGCAGTTGCGCATGCGATTGGTCGCCATCGGGTCATGACGCTTTTTTTTTCCAGCGCAGGGGCGCTGTGGGGCAGTGACATCATTATCAGTAGAATATTTAAATAGCTGTCAAAGCAGCTATTTCTTGGGGTGACTTGCAGGCTTATGCAGCGGTTTTCCTATGCACTGGTCTCTGGTTTAAAATGTAAATTGTTTGCTGCAGGCTCCCAAGGTGCTGGCTGTGTTTGTTATGTGTTCTCTCATGCCTGTTGTCACTCCTGTTTCTCATAAGGCTTTAATGGTTCATTTCAGTTTCAAACTGCCTTGCCATGGATATGTCACCGCCCTCTTTTGGCCAACCCTTGCGCTGCAGATAGGATTTAGTGCCTTTCTGCTTGTATGCTTGGGTTCACTCATTCAGGAGCTCTTATCCCTTTCTTTTTTCACACAGCACTTCTAGGTTTGAACACCAAAGCATGGCAAAGACCGTCCTAGGTCTCAACTTCGTCACTTCTCTTCAACATCCAGACGTCATAGATCTCCCTTTAGATCTAAGTATCACAGAGAGGACTCTAAAACCACCTCTGGGCAACACTCTCACCACTACTCTAGCCGCTCTGTGAGGAAAACCTGCTGGGTATGCGGGGCCAGGTTCCTGAAGGTAAATCGCTCTGTGAGCGATGCTTTCCAAAGTCGCAAAAGAGAAGGTGGAGAGCAACTAGTGGAAACACTGGTCAGAAAGGTGGTCCATGAATCCCTGAGTAAAGTGGGTTCTGGTCATACCCACAACCCTGCTGGCAACACTATGTTAGTCCCTATTAGAGAGGATCTAGAGGCCCCAGGCCCTTCACAGCCAAGCCATTCCTCAATTGAAGCCTCAGACAGGGGGTGGAGGTAGATGACCCTGGTGCAGGTTTTGAATTTGCCCCAGTACCATAACTGGTCAAAGCTGTCAAAGAAGCTTTGAGATGAGAAGAGCCAGTAGGGGCACCCTCCAAACAGAGGAAATATTTTAAAGCCTTAAAAAAAAAGACGCCCTAATTTCTCCTTTTTGGGTGAACTTGGCGCAATAATTACCGATGAATGTGGCGGTATTGAAAGGAGGTATTGCCTGTTAACAAAGGTGTCAAAATTGTACCCATTTAAAAGCAAGGATGTAAAACACCTGGAGGCGGCTCCTCTCATTGATGCAGCCCTAATGAGGATGGCGAGGCACGTCACACTCCCATTGGAGGATACTGTTTCCTTTAGGGATGGCTGGAGAGGAAAATTGAGACCGACCTCAAGCGGATCTACATTGAATGAATGAATGAGCCCACATGTGAACTGAATTGCCTCAGGGCGGGTATGAGATGCAAACCAGCTATAGCTCTCACAGCTCTTTCTAAAGCCATAGAAGTCTGGGCGGACGGCATAGATGCTTCTCTGAGGAGCATCTCCGAAGAACTGGCCAGGAGCTCATTTATTAATGGGCTAAAGTTGGCACTGACTTTTTTTGGGTGAGGCTTCCCTAAACATAATTCACATGGTGGCTCCGATCATGCTGTCATCTGTCGCGGCTAAGCATACATTGTGGCTGTGCCCATGGGTAGCTGACCCTCCCTTCAAGCAGGCATGGTACAGGATTCCCTTTGAAGGTTCGTCCCTCTTTGGGAACAAATTGGACAGTGCCATCACCCGTGCCAAAGGGACCAAGTCAAGGGTTCCTTCCCCAGGATCGCTGTCGGCTATACCAGAAGAGAACACAGCCAAGGCAATGTTCAGATTGAGCAAGGGATGCTTGCTACTATAGGCCCGGCCATGAGTTCAAGAAGACATGGAAGGAAAAATTAGCCTTTAGGCCAGAAGTTTTCAAAAGGGGCATCTTCCGGTGAACAAGAATCCCCTAAGTCTTTATGATATCACGCCTGCCCAGACAGAGTGAGTCGGCATCCTTGCCTCTCTCTCTCAAAAAACAAAACAAAAAAATAAAATAAGAAATTCTCCTGTCCTATGCAGACTCTCTTGTGGCTCAGGGCGCTGCAATTCCAGTTCCAGCCGACAAAAGGTTTGATGGGTCTACTTGTCCCTCTTCATGGTGTTGAAGAAAAATGGCACCTGGAGGCCAGTTATAGACATAACCCACTTTAATTATTTTATCAAGAAGAAGTCAAGATGGAGATACTACTCATGATCTGTCACTCATGATCTGTCACTCAATCTAACCAGGCGATTGGCTTGTGTCCATAGACCTGAAGAACGCCTACTTCCGATGTTCCGATAGCGTCAGAATTCCAGAAATGTCTTTGCTTTGTCGATCAAATCCATCTGCAGTTCACCTGTCTCCCCTTCGGGCTTACGACATTACTTTGTGTTTTCAAAACTCTTGTTGGTTGTCGTGGCTCTGATCAGGACCAGAGGTATCCGTCTGTATCACTATCTAGATGACGTGGTTTTGTTCTCTCGGGACAGGGAGCAGTTGCTAATCCACAGATTCCAGGTCATCTCCACTCTACTCGAGTTTGCTTGGCTTCTGAATCTGGAAAAGAGCCATCTGGATCCTACGCAGTCCCTGGTATTCCCGGGGGAACACGTCAACGTTATCAAGAGCACCATCTCATTACCCCTGGGAAAATCCCAGTGATCCGTGACAGAGTTCGGCTTGCAATGTCGTCCTCTCATCTCCGGGCCTCTCAATGCCTAAAGATCATCGGCACCATGGTGGCAACAACACCCATGGTAAAGTGGGCTCAGTGGAAAATACGGCCCTTCCAGAAGGGTTTCCTTCAGTGGTGGAACCCAGGGCTTCGGGTTTACTCTATCCAAATAATCTCATCCATGCGGGACAGCCTTCCTTTGTGGCTACAACAGAGGAACCTCCTCAATTGTCACTCCATCGCATCTGTGTCTTGGGTCTCCATCACTACAGATGCCAGCAACAGGGGCTGACAGAAGTAGCCCAAGGCATATGGAATTTTTCCTCACAGGATAGTTTCCAATGTTCTGGAACTCTGGGCAGCGTTCTGCGCTCTGTAGGCCTTTTCACCACTTAACAGCAGGAGCCTTAGTCCTCTTGGACTGGACAACACGACGGCAGTCGCATACACCAAGAGACAGGGGGGTACTCAGTCTCTCCCTGTCAAAGGAAGTAGAGCCCATCATGATCTGGGCCCAGAAAAACCTGACCAATCTGACAGCTGTCTACCTCCCTGGAGTCCAGAACGTTCAGGCAGATTTTCTGTTGAGAATTTCTCTGGACAATGAGTGGACTTCCCTTCAGGTGGGTCCTGTCCCTGGGGGTCATTCCGAAAGTAGACTTGTTCACCTTCCTGTGCAACTTCAGACTAGAGATACTACACAAGGTCGCTGTATCCCCAGGCTTTCAGGTATATGCTATGACAGAACATTGGCGGTTCCACAGGGCCTATGCCTTTCCCCCAGTTCCTGTCATTCTCCAGTTTCTGTCGAGGCTCAGGATAGAAGAAACATAGATAGTGGCAATAGTCCTGTACTGGCCAAACAGGCCATGGTTTCCACTGTTGATGCAACTCAGCTTCCGGGAACCAGTTTCTCTACCCTTCAGACCAGATCTCCTATCACAAGGGGCAATTCTACATCCATGCCCAGTCCATCTACATCTGATGATCTGGCTCTTGAGAGGGGAAGGTTGGAGGCCATAGGCTGTCCAAGTAGGGACATCTCCACATTATTAAATGCCACTAGAGCAGGCACCAACAGGGCCTACCAGAGGATTTGAAGAAAAAAAAAAGTTTGCAGACTACACCACTTCCACTGCAGGTTCTTGCAATAATCTGATATTCTGAGTTTCCTACAATCAAGCTTGGATCTCATTGTCAGTCAGCTCGCTGCGAGTCCAAGTCACTGCAATCTCTGCCTATATGTGTTTCCTGGCTAGACACCCTCTTACTCAGTAGTTGTTTAGATGAGCAATAGAGCTCAGCCAAGATTCTCTAATTGGGATCTTCCCCTTGTCCTGGATTTTTTTGGGTAGAGAGTTGGAACATAAAGATCAGTCCTTTTCTATCAAATGACTCTCTCTAAAATTTGCCTTCATGGTGGCTATAACATCGGCCAAGAGGGTCTCTGAAGTCAGCTCTCTGGGATGCAAGAAGACATTTTTAACCTTTTATAATTCCTATGTTGGGTTTAAAACCAAAAGTGGCATCTGTGTTTCATGACAATCAGGAGACTGCCCTTCTATCGTTCAGATCTACCGAGGATTTCAGTGTTCATCCCTTAGATATTGGAAAAGGTCGGAGCCAGTATCTTAAAGCTACAGCTTCTTTCCGTCACACCGACCACCTATTTGTTCTTTTTTTATGGGAAGATTAAAGGAATGCATGCCTCTTTCAGATATATTGCAGCATGGATTGTTCAGGCTATTTAGTGGGCCTTCAAAGCCAAGGGCTTGGTACCTCCAGAATTGGTGACTGCTCACTCAACTAAAAGTCTTATTCATGGGCACTGTTGTGTCACGTGGCCTCGTTAATTTTGGTTTACATGCCGGTTGATGGTACCTATTAAACCTTCTTTGCTTTTGTCCAGCACTTGCCAACCCGTGTGGTTTGGCTAGTTATTTCCCACACGTAGGCTGCCATGGAGTCTGTCAGGAAAACTGAAAATTTATATCAAATACTTACCGTAATTTTCCTTTCCTGATAGACTCCATGGCAGCCGGAGTTCCCCTTCCAGTGGCTGGAGTAGGCTAAATGATGGAACACGGCCTCTGGCTCAGAGCAAAGATTTATGGGAGAGGGGTCCTATGAGGTATGAGGGGGCGGTATTAACCCACACGTAGGCTGCCATGGAGTCTATCAGGAAAGGAAAATTACGGTAAGTATTTGATATAAATTTTCCGTTTTATTGTTTCACTTTAAGCATTATTAAAATAACTTCTCTTTTTTTTGCATTGATACATGTCCCCTGGGGCAGGACTCGGGTCCCCAAACACTTTTTAGGACAATAACTTGCACATTAGCCATTACAATTAGCACTTTAGATTTCTCCCATAGACTTTTACAGAGTGTTCCGTGGCTTTTCGAATTTGCCACAAACACCCCAAATTGTTCGCCGAACAGGCAATGTTTGAGTCGAACATGATGGCAAAAAATAAATAAACAAATCGCGGTAAAAACGCGGTAAAAACGCACGTCAAAAAACGCAGCAAGCACCGCAAAAAGCACTGCAAAAACGCTCAAAAGCAACATGCATAGGTGTGAATCGAACCGAAAACACTATCACAAGCACTGAGGCACAGATGCCTTCTGATCAGATTAATTACCTCACAGCTGACTAGGACAGGGATTCTGACAGCAACACCCATTCGCAGCTAAAATGGAGATGATCTGCTAAACAGTTCTCTTATCTCTCTGCAGAGATAAGAGAGCTGAAATTTGCACCCGCACAAGTGTGAATCCGGCCTTACTCTAAAATAGAATGTGACACGTTAGCCAGAAATCTGAAATTAAAGTGGTAGTGAACCGCATAAAAATTAACAATAAAAAGGCGCTGGGTAGTTATAGTCATAATGTGCTAGTATGCATCGCATACTAGCACATTAGAGAGCATGTGCTGGTGACATCACTGGCAGCATCTAAAGTAAATATCTTCTAAACTCTGCACATTTTGGAGATATTTACAGTACCTTTAGGTAAGTAGACTTGATATAGGCTTACCTATAGGTAAAAATCATTAATGGGCGTGTGCTCCCACTTTAAGATGACCAGAGAACAACAACAGGTATATGCTGGGGATTACAATTAACAGATAAGTGCTCCTCCTACTGTTTTGCTGAAAGCATAGAAGCTTTCACCTCCCGAGATAAATGCTTATGCTAATGCATGATAAGACACTTGCATACAAAACTTTGTAGAACTCGATGGATAAACAATTGTTAGCTGCTTGAAATTGATTGATTTCAAAAATGTTCCTGACTTTACCGATCTGTATAATTATTTAACCGCTTGACGACCGGCCGCCGCAGTTTTTAAGGCGGCAGGTCGATTCGGCTGCGCAAATTCACGTAATATTACGTCATCTCGCAAATCAGCCAATAGGGGCGCGTGCGGGAGCTGTGTAAACACACAGCTCCCGGTCCTGTCAGGGGGAGAATTGCATGATTGTCTGTTCATACAATGTATGACAGCGATCAGTCATTTCCCCAAGTCAGTCCACCCCCTTCAGTTAGAACACACCCAGGGGACATACTTAACCCCTTCGTCGCCACCTAGTGTTAACCCCTTCCCTGCCAGTGGCATTTTTATAGTAATCAATGCATTTTTATAGCACTGATAAAAATGCCAATGGTCCCAAAAATGTGTCAAAAGTGTCCCAAGTGTCCACCATAAGGTCGCAGTACCGATAAAAATCGCCGCCACTACTAGTAAAAAAAAATATTAATAAAAATGCCATAAAACGATGCCCTATTTTGTAGACGCTATAACTTTTGCGCAAACCAATTAATAAACCCCTATTGCGACTTTTTTTTTTACAAAAAATATGTAGAAGAATACGTATCGGCCTAAACTGAGGAAAAAAATATTATTTTTTATATATTTTGGGGATATTTATTACAGCAAAAAGTAAAAAATATTCATTTTTTTTTTCAAAATTGTCGCTCTATTTTTGTTTATAGCGCAAAAAATAAAAAACGCAGAGGTGATCAAATACCACCAAAAGAAAGCTCTATTTGTGGGAAAAAAAGTACGCCAATTTTGTTTGGGAGCCACGTCGCACGACCGCGCAATTGTCAGTTAAAGCGACGCAGTACCGAATCGCAAAAAGGGGCCCGGTCATTGAGCAGCAATTTGTTCCGGGGCTGAAGTGGTTAAGGTGGGTGGCTCAGGGAACAGCCAGAGAGTTAAACATGACAGCCATGCAGCTAGGATTGTCAGAAATGGCAAACCCTGTATTTCTTTCATGGTGTGTTTATTTTATCCTCAAATAGATTTACTGTAAAATACGCCCTATTAGTTTTGATGAGAACTACATATTGTGTACATATACTTATGGTGGCAAACATCGGCTGCACCACATACAGATCTACAGATCTACATACAGATCTAGACAGCAGATGTTTGGAAGTACTGAACGTGCATGCATCCTGTAAACATCACATGAAAAATCTTTTCTTTCTGTTAGTGCACAACAAATGTGATATGTTCATACAGAAAAATGTATGTGTTTGCATACCCTTGTACAAGAAATATTATCAGCTTCCTCTGGGAGAAGTATTTTCAAATCCCATCTGGGATGCTTCCTGGAACTAACCACAGCTAGAGGATTATTTCTCCACAATATTGGGAAGGTTTCCAGGTTACACACCTTTCCTCTTGTAATTACCTTTCCCTTTCTGTACAGCACTGCTTTTGGAAAGAACACTGTGCTTTTCAATATACTTGCAAATAAAAGCAATCATCATTGTGGTGTAGGCAGCTGCACATAGTGATTCTTGAGTAACTCTTGAAGATCAGCTTATTATACTTATTCACCGGTACAAATCTACACTGTATGTGGTTTATAAAGCTGGAGATTCCTTCTAGAAATACCTTGGATAATTTGACTCTCCCCACACATTAACAACTGCCTGCTATATGCAACCAAGGAACATTCTTAACATTTATCTTAATTTCTCCAATCATGGGCATCTGCAGGTAGGGGCAAGGGGGGGCCCCCCCCCCTGGAATTGTGAATAAGATGTTGTAGTTGCCAGCTGTAGTGTCCACTGTGGCCGCCGCTAACTTTTTTCTGAGTCAGCTGGCTGCTCTCTGTCCTTACACATCTAATGTCCCTTCCTAACCCCAGACCGATCATCGGATGAGATGGATCCGCAGCTCGGCCGATCCGCCATTCCGCTGACTGCCCGTGTACATGTTGTGTAGATTCGGCCAGCATCAGCATGCCTACTCAGTACCTATAGCCTAGAGAATGTACATCATTTTATATTTATTTATGATGCCCCCCCCCCCCTGAAAAAAGTTCTACGGACACCAATGGATTCAGCTTACTTTCATGATTTAATCAAAGTAAACTTTGCCTATTACAATTGACCATTCTCACAAGTCCCCAATAAATTTAGCCTCATTCCAATATGTTATGAATGTTGTTCAGCTTGTAACTCTTGTGCTCCATTAGTTCTACTGCAATCAGAGCCATCTTAATAGCATCATGGGCCCCTGGGCAAAATAATGCTCTGGGGCCCCTACAATGATGAGGCTGCGTACACACGACCAGTTTCCTCGGCAGAATCCATCAAGAAACTCGGTGGCAGAGCTTTTTTGCCGAGGAAACCGGTCGTGTGTACGTTTTTCATTGAGGAAACTGTCGAGGAACTCGACAAGCGAAAAAGAGAGCAAGTTCTCTTTTTCCTCAACGGGAGTCCAAATTGGCTTGTCGTGTTCCTCGTCGGGCTGCTTTTCGACGAGAAACTCGAGGGTGTGTATGCTAACAAACCCGTGCACCCTCAGTAAAAGTAGCGTTTGTAATGGAAATAGCACATTTGTCACGCTGTAACAGACTGAAAAGTGCAAATGTCTCTTACCAAACTTTTTCCTAACACGCAGTAACATGAGATTAGCAAAAGCAGCCCCTGCCGTTGTATGTGTTGAAGTCACCACGTTTGAGAACGAGGAGATTTGGTCTTTAACATGTGTACGCAAAGCAAGCAAGCCTAACAAGGAACTCGACGAGGAAAACTATGTGTTTCGCCCGACGAGTTACTCGGTCGTGTGTACGAAGCCTCACAGTACAGGTAAACAGACATCAAGTAGGTAGGAGGCAGACTGCCTCCCCTGTGTTACTATCACTCTCAGTGCCATCATGGGGCCCCCAATTTCGGTGCAGTGTGGGCTCAAGGATTAGCTGCTTTGGGGAAAGTACAGGGGCCCCTCCATGCAGCTGGTGCAGTACAGGTGTGCCCTCCCATTAAGACAGCCCTGACTGCAATTAATCGCGTGGCTCCTAATTTTAACCTCAATATAAAACAGGGTTATTGAAATAAAATTCACAGAGGTCCGCTCAGGAAAATGTTCTTCCAGCAGAGGTTCGAATCTCATGTCAGCACCTGTGGAGCATTTTTGTGTGTGCCAAACAGTATGTTGGTGCAGCAGTGCCATGTGGCTTGGTGGGTCAAGGACATCTTTCTCAGTGTTTTTTTGTTTTGTTTTGTTTTTCTGGGGGGTGCAGCCCATTAAAATAAACGGGCTGACCTACCCATCATGTGTGCACCGAATGCACAGACCTGAACCCATTCTTACATCAATGTTCTTAGTCCCCACTTCACCTGTTCTCAGGCCCCCCACTTTAATGTTTTTAGCCCCCACATCACAGCCCTAAGCCCCCCCACTTTAATGTCCTTAACCCCCCCCCACATCAGTCCTCGGCCCCCCATTTTAATGTCCTCAGCCCTCCACTTTACAGTCCTCGGGATCTTACAACTTTAATGTCCTCAGCCCCCCCCCCCACATCATAGTCCTCAGCCCCCTCCCATTACAGTCCTTAGCCCCCCCACATTACAATACCCACCCCCCACACACACACCCACATTCAGCCTCCAGCTCCTTTTTGAATCAGCTGCCCTTCACATTAGTGTCCTCAGCCCCCTTTAACTTTATCCCCATTGTTATACCTTACAAAGACAGAACGGAGGGCGGGGGGCACAGCATGTCTGGAAGGAGGCTGGGAGCTGCAAGATAGTGATTGGTTGCTAGGACTGCTCTTAGTCCTAGCAACCAATCACTTGCTTGTTACCCTTAGGCAGCTAACGCCCTCCATCCATCTAAATGTATTTGTTTCTGTCACTCTGTCATTAATGGTCAAGAATACCATTAATGGCTGTTTTAATACACATTGGCACACATGGTACACTGTTGTCACCATCAGGAAACTCGCTCTTAGAAATGGATCGCATACATAAAGATAGGTAAGTTGCTTTAATGGAGCATGTAACAGTGTGTTAGGGCGCAGTATTATTTCCTGAAATATCGGTGTAGTTCTCTTTGAAGTTTTTGTTCCCTAGATGTCCCCATATGTCATCTGTGTAGGATTCTTTGAAGGTAGGTCCTGACCTTCTGTCCTGGCACCAGGGGAAGCAAAGGATAGGACAAATGTGTCCTCTGATGTAGGCGCCGGGGCACCATCTTGGGAAGGTCTGTGTTACAGTTAGACACTGAACTTCCACAAGATTTGATAGATCATATGACATAAAAGGTTACTTTAAAAGAGAGATCCTCTAGAGAAATATTCCTTATAGCTTCAAAGAGTAGTTTCTGTAGGGCAGAAAGAACCATGTTGAGATCCCAAGGAAGCATACAGTGTTGCACGGGGTGTCCTGGACTCGCTTCCCGTACTCCCGGAGTCTATGGGTAGCTATCTAGGCAGATGACCTTTTTCTGCGCACACAATAATAGACTGCTGTTTCTTGTCTGTATCTTTATTGACACATTGCAGATTTCAATATACATGTGAATGACCCACGTGATATGCGGTAAAACTGGAAAAAATAACAAGAATAGTATAACATTACCATACGATAATAAACAACATCATACAAATATTAACTGAGATGACTAACTACCTCCCTAACAGCCTGTGGAGGAAGAAATAGATTGCTTACCTCTGATGCCATGCATGGGGAGAGATAACATCTAGGCCTGCTGCCTTAATCTTGAAAATGGAGATCCTATGGGACATTCACTTCCTGACTAAAGAGGATATGACGATTTTGATGTCACATCCTTTAAGACAGGGGTGCCCAACCCTTTGAAGAGCAAGGGCCACTTAAGCAACTTGGTAACCAGCCACGGGCCATAATGAGCGGAGCGGTCGGATGACAGGTCACGTCTACTCTATAGGCTCTCCGATCCGCCCAGATGGAAGGGGACAAATTCCCTTCAGGTTTTTGTATTGGAGGTAGGTAGGCGTAAACAGACATCTGTAGCCCGGTCCCATTTGGTCGGGCTGATGAAAAGGGCCTAAGACTGTTTCTATTTGTTTTTATTCAAAAAGGATTTTTACATACATACATTTCACATTACTTTTACATTTACAATAACATACATTGAAATCATATTAAATACATTCACAATCTACTTAAATATAAACAATATACACTAAAATAATAAAGACAACATTGTCGATCGATCAATCCTACACCTTTTATTTATTTCATTTATTTCACTTTCCCTCCTCCCTCTCTGGCCCTTCCCCCCTCCCCTCCCTATGTCGAGAGGAGGGAGGCGAGAAGAGAGGAAGGTGGGGAGAGAGAAGAGAAGGGGGAAAAAAGAAAGAAAATACCACACCAGAAAAAAAAAAAAACACATTACCCCCCAGATAAAAGTGTGTATATTTTCCCCCTAGTTAATGCTCTATGGCTCCTAAACATCTGTTTTTGGGGATTGGTATCCCCTTTCTTGTACATTTCCTGTTCCTTCTGTAATTATTTTAGTGCTTTTTGTGATTAACCCCATCTTTTCTCCAAGTGACTAATTCTATTACCCTTCTCTTTATTGAAAGGGAGAGAACCTATATAAGTTCTCCCCATCAAATCTACAAAAAAAAAAAAAACACCCACATTTCCCCCTTTCATATACATTCTCCCCGTGTCCCGTCTATAATTATTTTAGTGCATTTATGTGGTAGGTCCTATCTATTTCTCCCTGTGAAAGGGCCTAAGACTGCTTTCACACTGATGTGCTGCGGTTTACCCACACTGCGGATGCATTGTAGTGCACCTGTGTCTATCCTGCGGGTTAGCTGAACTTTGCCATAGAATCCGCCTGTGGCAAAAGCCGGCGCTGTAGAGGAAGCATCGGCTTATGAGGCTTTGCTCCGCAGCCACTTTCTTCCCCTACCACCGGCCTCATTCACAACACTGATGCTGTGGTATGGCACGTTGACAACCTGCGATCTGGGCTTGCCAAACCGTCATTCCAGAGCAAGAGGTCGCGGGCCACATCAGAGGGCTTTGCGGGCCACATCAGAGGGCTTCGCGGGCCACATGTGGCCCCCGGCCACTGGTTGGCCACCCCTGCTTTAAGAGCTAGATAGGAATATTTATACCCATATTAATGTTTGGCCAGTAGATGGCGCAAGTGTAACAGCTAACCTGAGAAAAACATAATTATGGCTTACTAATGTAATAACACATTGTACACATTAAACGACACAGTGAATTGTCTTTTTTTTTAACTTGAAGAGAGAGAGAAAGGTATCCTGGAGACACAACACTCCCCATCTGGCGTTAACCAACGCCACTACCAGCGTCATTAGACACAAGTAAAATCAAGTCCGATATGGGTATGAAAAATGACTTTACTTCACCCTGTTTGGAAGTCTTAACTTCGACCTTCCTGACATGTCCATCTTTGCTTGGGAATGTCTGTGTGATAAGTCCCAAAGGCCAGTCATTCTTATGTGCTTGGCAGTCTTTAACAAGCACGACTTCTCCTGACTTAAGGTTTGGTTTGTTAACTTGCCACTTATTTCTGAGTTGTAGGGTTTGGATGTAATATCTCCTCCATCTATCCCAGAAAGTGTTGGCTAGGCATTGCACCTGCCTCCATTGACGTCTGAAAAGGTCTTTATCTGTAAACTCTCCACTTGGAGCACTGACCGAGTTGCAAAGCGCGGTTACGTACACCACATTCGATGGCACTCTGTTCCATTGAAGCTCCCGTCTCATAACTTGCTTCTGAGCATGCGCGGGTTTAAAAGCGTAGTTTTAAACGTCGTTTTGACCACACACGTAAAAAAAAACGACAAAAAACGACATTCTGAAAAACGACATAAAAAATTCAAGCATGTTCGAATTTTTTTTGGTCGTTTTTCTGAAGACATAAAACGACGTTTTGCCCACACACGATCATTTTAAATGAAGTATTTTAAAACTTGTTTTTTTTTTCATCGCAAAAAACGACCGTGTGTACGTGGCATTAGAGTCCACAGAGTTTGTGGCAGATGACACAATTAAAGATACACTCGCTCACACATCTTTTTGCTCCTATTATACACAGTCCAGCAGCCCTCAAAGCTCCTTCAGTGAATAGCCGGCCTTGGTGTTTGACTTGACTGTGATAGTGTTGTAAAAGCAGGGCAGTGACATGGTGCTGAGCTGGGAGAATGAGAGGATGCTTCTCGTGGTACTCCAAGATAGCTTCTTTAAGGCGACCTCCTATTCTCAACAGGTCGCTGCTGTCGAGGAATGGATTGAGTTTCCTTAGGACTCTGTCTTTAGGGATGTTTTTTTTGTTGTGAAAACAGTAAATTTCTCTAGCAAAGGTCTCTTGTTGCACAGTGTAGATGATCAGATGTTTTAATTGCTCTGGGTCGATCACTGAGTAGGTATCTTTACAGCGGTGCCAGCCTTTGCAATTAGTCCTTTTTCCAAAGGAACAGGCTATGTGGGATAAGGAAGTACAGTAGGTGACTGCGATATTGTGTCAATTTCGCTCCCTTTCTCGGCGAGATTGACCATCTACGAGCCCCCATCGTGGGAGCCAGCGCCGAGCCGGCTTGCCGCGATGGGGACAATGCCGTCAAAGAAGCAACGAGGATCCGACTTGGATTCCCACCAATTCTACACGCAGCGTTTGGTATGAATCATGAAAAAAATCCGGCATGGGTTCCCCCCCAGGGGGCATACGAGGCCTTAGGTCTGCTATGGATTGTAAGGAGAACCCCCCCTATGCCAAAAAAAATGGCGTGGGGGTTCCCCTACAATCCATACCAGACCCGTATCCAAAGCACGCCGCCTGGCCGGTCAGAAAAGGAGTGGGGACGAGCGAGCGCCCCCCCTCTTGAGCCGTATCAGGCCGCATGCCCTCAACATGGGGGGGTTGGGTACTCTGGGGCAGGGGGCCCCCAGATACCGGCCCCCCACCCTAGGTGAAAGTCGTACCCCTACCCATTCACCTGAAGGCAAAGTGTAAAAGAAAATAAACACACGACACAGGGTTTTAAAATAATTTATTAGTCTGCTCCGGGGGTCTTCTCCGCTCTCTGGGGGTCCTCTCCGCTCCCCCCGGGGGGTCTTCTTCCATCTTCTCCACTTCACCGCTGTTGTTTTGGCGCTCCCCGGGTTCTTCTCCCGCTCGCTCTCCGATGCCTTCTTCTTTAGGGCTGGCCGCCACTATCTTCGTGTTAGCTCAATTACTAGCGGCGGGCAGCCCGCTCTTCTATGCCGTCTTCTGCCTTCTTCTCTTCTTCCGATGTTGACGCAACGCTTCTTCCCGCTGTAATGCCGGGTGCGCGGCTCGCACAGATTTATGTAGGCCTCAAATGCTGTCACAGTCCCATGATGCTCCGGTACCTACCCACGTGGGTACCCGGAGCATGGTGGGACTGTAATATCGTAGGAGGCCTATATAAATCGGTGCCCGCCGCACACACAGCATTACAGCGGGAGGAAGCGACGTGTCAACAGCACAAAAGAAGAAGTTGAAGGCAGAAGAAGAAGGATGCAGAAGCCCGGGCACCCCCCCCCCCCCCCCCCCGCCGAAGACGTCGGAAGAGAAGCCTGGGAGGGGGCTGCTGTAAAAGAGCTAAAGAAGAAAGCGCGCCCCACCCGGCGGAAGAGAACCAGATGGCGGTGAAGACTGGGACCCCCCCCCCCCCCCAGAAGACGACAAGATAAAGGGAAAACCGCCGCTCCAGACGACACTCTTCAGTGGTGAGTAAAGTTCAAAAACCCAAATGGGTGCAGGCAATGGGTGGTGCAATATACTAAGCATCGGTTGTCGATGTGAAACGCGTCAGTTTTGTTACCCCACTGTTTGCTGTTTTAGTTTTTTGACTGGAATAAACAGGCACTATTTTTAAGTCTTTTCATCCATTGGAGTGCGGCTGTCCATTTTTCTTTCCTTATATTCCCCCCCAGAAGACATCGAAGAAGCAAGCCCCCCCTCGTAAAAGACTGACTAATAAAATATTTTACCATACCCCATACTCATTCACCTAGGGTGGGGGGCCGGTATCTGGGGGCCCCCTTATTAAAGTGAGCTCCCAGATTCTGATAAGCCCCCCGCCCGCAGACCCCGACAACCAACGGCCAGGGTTGTCGGGAAGAGGCCCTGTCCTTATCAACATGGGGACAGGGTACTTTGGGGTGGGGAGGCCTCAAGGCGTCCCACTGCCCCAGAGTACCCAACCCCCCCTATGTTGAGGGCATGCGGCCTGGTACGGCTCAGGAGGGGGGGGGCTCGCTGGTCCCCACTCCTTTCCTGACTGGCCGGGCGGCATGCTTTGGATAGGGGTCTGGTATGGATTGTGGGGGAACCCCCATGCCGTTTTTTTGGCGTAGGGGGGTTCTCCTTACAATCCATAGCAGACCTAAGGGCCTGGCATGCCCCCTGGGGGGAATCCATGCTGGATTTGTATTTAAAATTTTGGCGTGGAGTTTCCCCTCATGATTCATACCAAACGCCGCGTGTAGAATTGGCGGGAATCCAAGCCGGATCCCCGTCGCTTCTATGACGCGCTCGCTGGAATGTGCTTTTTCTATTCCAGCGAGTGCGAGATGTCTGCACCCTGTCGCCGAGAATCAGCGCGATGCTGTCGTGCTGGAAACACATTCTCGGTGACAGGTACTGTAATAGCTTTAATGAGTGATTTCCATGTGGGAAAACCTGGAGAACCGATGAGATTTGAGTCGGTTTTCTGAAGCCACCGTGACTAATGCGGACACTTGTGGACAAACTTCAGCATCCTTGACGGCATCCATCAAGCTAAAGGTCTCTGATTCAGAAGTGTTGTGTTCTGAATTGTACAGAAATACAGGGCCTGTAAACCATGTTGTGTCCTTGCGACCAGAGCTGTCCCAGCTAACTGTCTTTAGGTCTGCGGGATTGTGCTTAGTTGGAACGAAGTGCCACTGTTTTGGGTGCGTGGATCTCCTAATCCTCAACACTCGATTACTGACGTAGAAGCGTCTGGTTTCGTTGTAGATGTACTCCAGGACTACTTTACTGTCAGTGTAGAACTCAGTGTCTTTGATTTCTAGGTTCATCTCTCTAGTGATAGTGTCGGCTAACTCCACGGCTAACACTGCGGCACAAAGTTCTAGCCTAGGTATTGTGTGTTCTGGGAGTGGGGCAAGTTTTGCTTTTCCCATGACAAAACCTATATGGCACTGTCCTTTCATGTCCCTGATCTTGAGGTAAGCTACGGTAGCGATTGCTTTGACAGAAGCATCGCAGAAAACACAAAGTCTTTGGTCTTTGACTTCTGTAGACAGTACAGGAGCAAATGGTCGAGGGACTTTTAAGTTTGACAAGGTTGTCAAGGAATTTTTCCACTCTGTCCACTGATCTCTTTTCTCAGGGGGAAGTGGATCATCCCAGTTCACGGTCTCTTGAGTCAGGTCTCTGAGGAGTGCTTTACCCTCGATGGTGACTGGAGCTACAAACCCGAGAGGGTCATACAGTTTATGGTTGACAGAACGCCTCTGCGTGTAAAGGGCTTTTCTTCCCAACTAACCTGGAAGGTGAAGGTGTCTGACCTTAAGTCCCAGAGTAGTCCAAGGCTACGTTGTGTTGGCAGAGAGTCAGAACCTAAGTCTAAGTCTCTGAACTCACTAGAGTTGTCTTGAGAGGGGAAGGCCTTCATCAGTTCTATGCTGTTAGAGGCGATCTTGTGGAGCTTCAAGTTAGAACAGGCTAGCATCTCCTGCGCTCTCTTGAGGAGACTGATAGATGCTTCAGCGGTGGGTAGGGATTTTAAGCAATCATCTACAAAAAAGTCCCTTTCTACTAAGTGTTTCACTTCAGACCCGTAGATGGATTCACCTTTGCGGGCCAAGCGTCTAAGCCCATAAATGGCAACTGCCGGGGGAAGGGCTGTTCTGAAATATGTGGACCTTCATGCGATACTCTACGATTACTTTGGAAGGGTTGTTATCTTTAAACCATAAAAATCTCAAAAAGTTCCTGTGTTGCTTTTTAACGAGAAAACAGTGGAACATCTGCTGGATGTCTGCCATGAATGCAACAGAGTTTTTGCGGAAACGGAGGAGCACCACAATGAGTCTGTTCTTCAGATCCGGTCCTGAGAGGAGAACATCATTTAACGACACGCCTTCTTCTCTAGAGCTAGAGTCAAACACCACTCTAATCTGACCTGGTTTCTTGGGGTGGTAAACGCCAAATATAGGTAAGTACCAGCACTCCTCATTGTCTTTAAGGGCAGGAGCTAACTCTGCGTGATTATTCTCAAATATCTTGCCCATGAAGGTAAAGAACTGATTTCTTATGTCTGGTTTTCTCTGGAAATTACGTTTAAGTGAGGCAAATTGTTTTAGGACTTGTTCCTTGTTGTTAGGTAGACGCTGTCTATGGGGTCTAAATGGGAGAGGTGCGACCCAATTGTTTGTCTCTTCCTTGGCTGTCTCCTTTTCCATTATTTGCAAGAAAAGTCCATCTTCAAAGGACATTGCTACATGCTGATCTTCCTTTGTTCTATGAAAAACTGTATACCCTAGATGGTCTGGGTCACTGTCACAAGCGTGGTCATCTGTGTCTGGGTCTACAGAGGAGGTATGTGAGTACTACCTGGAAGTTCTTTTGTGATGAAGCTGTTGTGACATGGTTGCAAGGAGGAAGGACTTCCTTTGTCAAGTACGTTAGTGAACATGCTACTGACCATGGTGGGTCTGTGCACAGTCTTTAGGCAGATGTCCCCTACGATTACCCAAATCTGTTCCCTTACTTTATGAACCTGCAAAATGTCTCTTTCCAGGAGCAGCATTAACTGAGCCTGCTTGTCATATTCTGGTAGGAGATGGGCCATGCATTTTAGATGAGGCTGGTGAATTGCGGCATCTGGTGTAGGGATTTCTGACCGGTTATCCGGAATCTGGTTGCACTCGATTATGGTGGGTAAAGGTAGACGAGTCCGACCATCTATGGATTCTACACAAAAGGCGGTGGCTCTTCTCCCCGCCGTCTCAACAGTACCCGCACAAGTCTTTAGAGAGTAAGGGGAGCTTGGACCCCTAACACCGAAGGTGTCAAAGAATGTGGATTTAGCCATAGAGTGGTTGCTTTGGTAATCTAAGAGTGCATACATCTTGACAGCTTTGTTTCTGAGACCTAATAAGACAGATTTTTGAACAAGACCTACCGCCTGCAGGATCTTTGCATACCTCAGTACACTGTGAGGTAACTATTGAAATGCCTGAACCAGTGTTCTCTTGCTCCACGCCTTGCTCGTTGGTATCGCTAGCTCGCTGGGTGGTCCAAGGAGCAGGGCCTGGATGTAGTGCTGAGTTGTGGTCTGATTTGTCACACTCTGTGCACGATACACTAACCTTACAGTCCTTGGCAAAGTGCGATATGGATGAGCAGAACCTAAAACATATGCGGTTCTCTCTTAGGAAAGCTTTGCGATCTTCCAGAGACTTTTCCCTGAAGGTCCTGCATTTTGGTAGAGGGTGCGGTTTCCTGTGTAGAGGGCACTGCTTGCTAGGGTCTCCGACTTTGTCCTCTGGGTGAACAATGTTGGAAGACCTATAGGAGAAATCTGTAGGGGAAACAAGAGACTTGTTCACTGTCACTGGCATCCTGTGCTGTTTGAAGCTAGAGGGCGTGGCTGATGTCAGTATAAAGTCAAAGCTGGGATCATTCAAGAACTTAGCTTGCTCTGAAACAAAGTCTACAAAACGTTGAATGGTGGAAATGGTACCTGGAACCTTTTCTTATGTTTAGAACCATACGTGCCCCACCTTTGTTGTAGGTCGTAAGGAAGCTTCAGAATTAAAGGTTTAATCCCTCTGGCCGCATCCAGGGAGGCGAGACCCCAGCAGGTCTCCCTCCTCTTTAGCAAGAAGTAGTTCTTCTAGCAAGTCGGCTAATTCTCGTAGTTTGTGATAACCCTTTCTAGGTATTCTGGGAAAGTCCTCAATCCTTTTAAAAAGTGCATGCTCTATAGCGGCCGTCACTAAATGGCGACCTGCGGTCTGAGTCCGGCCCCAGTGACGCTTCTACCCGGACCGCCAGTAATGTTGGCAAGCGTTTCCCTAGCAACCAGTGTGACAGAAGACTTGCATTCGCGGGCCGCGAGTAGGGATGTGACGTCACATGCGCACCCCGCCCCCTGCTGTTTTCAGGCTCTCCTTGCGCGTAGGGGCGTGAGGTCAGGTACGGCAGGACACCTGGTCCTGGCTCCTGAGTCACGTGGTGTCACATGCGCGCTCTGCCCCCCTTCTGGTTGTCCATATCCCGCAGCTTCTGCCCTTCAGTTTTTTACTTGTATCCTCCTGCATTCAAGGTATGTGGGCAACATGTTAACCATGCATTGTGCACACCGCTGGGCATATTTTGTTAAAGGTCACGCTGATGGCCACCTTTTATTATTTGTGATTAGATCACGTCTGGCGAAGAACTTGGCAAAGTCTGTTATAACTTGGTTGGTGTCAGAGCATGCTGGCGATTTACTACTGTAGTGGGAGTGTGGTGTGCGACCATACCTGTCAGAAGTTTCTGCTTTAGGCCTTCTTGTCTTGTACCTTTGTGTAGTAAAAGGGTTATCCTGATGCTGGTTTGGAGGTTGAGGGTCGTGGCGTGCAGAGACATAGGCTTGATCTGTAACGTGCTGACAAGGGTTCTGCTGCTTGCAGCTCTGAGGAGTTTGGTTGCTCTCATGCTCTGTTACCTGCTGTGTTTGGTTTGTTTCTTCTATGACACCGTCTATTCCCTGTAGAGGAGAGGTCTCATAGGTTGATTTGAAGTGTTGGTGCAAGTTCTCTGACGTGCGTTGTAAAGGAATTTGGCTCTCCTTGTTCCAAGCCAAGCACATTGATGCGTTCACCACTGAGGCTCACGGCTGCTTCCAAGTCTTCTGCTTCAGCTATGGCAGTTGCAGCTTCCTTTTCTGCAGTGAGCTTCTCCAGTGCGACATCTAGACGTGTTTGTTTAAGCTTTACAGAGGCTTTTTCCAACTTCAACTGCATTTCTTGTTCAGCAAAGGTAGCTCGCACCTTTGCTGCTTCGGCTTTCCCTTGGGCAATGGCGGCTGCAACACTGGCTGTCATCGTCTTGCCGGAACCGTGAACTTTTGATCTGGTTTTGAGCAAGGATATGCTGCTGCGTGACATGCTGCTGCGTGACATGGCTGCTTGACTGAGTAGTGGCCTGTGGGAGCAGTAAGCATATAAGGCTGCAGTCTCTGTATGCTGTTTGGCTGTGTGAAAGTGGCTGTATAGTCGATTGCAGACTGTAGCTCTTCCATGTGGCTAAACCTCTTCCCTTCTGCACTATCCGTAGTGTTACTGGACAGAGTTTTACTGTTCTGGATTTGCTTCCCGTACTCCCGGAGTCTATGGGTAGCTATCTAGGCAGATTACCTTTTTCTGCGCACACAATAATAGACTGCTGTTTCTTGTCTGTATCTTTATTGGCACGTTGCAGATTTCAATATACATGTGAATGACACACGTGATATGCAGTAAAACTGGAAATAACAAGAATAGTATAACATTACCATACGATAATAAACAACATCATACAAATATTAACTGAGATGACTAACTACCTCCCTAACAGCCTGTGGATGCCATGGATGGGGAGAGATAACATCTAGGCCTGCTGCCTTAATCTTGAAAATGGAGATCCTAAGGGACATTCACTTCCTGACTAAAAAGGATATGATGATTTTGATGTCACATCCTTTAAGAGCTAGATACGAATATTTACACCCATATTAATGTTTGGCCAGTAGATGGCGCAAGCGTAAAAGCTAACCTGAGACAAACATAATTATGGCTTACTAAAGTAATAACACATTGTACACATTTAACAACACAGTGAATTGTCTTTTTTTTTTTAACTTGAAGAGAGAGAGAAAGGTATCCTGAAGACATAACACGGGGGGCTTAATAGGAGATGCACCTTGAACAGAGGTTCTCACAAGGTAGAGTGAAGCCAGGGGCTTTTAAAAGGTTAATTATCCTGAATTGAGACTAGGGAGTTGTTAAAGCACCTGTGGCTAGAGGATCCCTGGTTCTGGCAACAAAAGTATTTTATTGTTAAATGTGGAAGCTAGGATGTCCCCATCAGGAGTCCCCTAATTTTTGGCATATCAGGTTGAAGACATCTGGCTGAAGGGCCCATTCCCCTTGATCCAGGCAATGACTGCTAAGGTAATCTGCTTTCCAGTTGTCCACTCCTGGTATATGGAATGCAGGCGTTGCTGGAAAGTGATCTTCTGTCAATGAAATTACATGGTTTGCTTCCTTCAAGGCAGCCACACTGCACCCTGATTGAGTGTCCCAAGATGTTAATAGGAGATCTTGGTTTCCTCCAGTGACTATGTTCCTTGAATGCCAAGAATTGGTACACTCCTTCCCAGTTTGAGATGTGCATCAATTGTGATAACTTTCCATTGATAGGGAAGGAAGTACTTCCCCACTGTTGGGGCTGGCGATCCAACAAGACAGGGAATTCCTTGCTTGGCTGTACAGGAGCATGGGCAGAATGAGAAAAAAATGCCTGCTTTCTCTAGGTGGACAAAATGTTTATCTAGGAAGTTCTTCCATTGAATTGAACAAATGACACTGCCTCGAAGGAAGTGTGTCAGCATGGTTCGCCCCTCCTCCATGGCGTCATCAAATGACTTTTAAAGACGCCATGGAGGAGGGGCAAAATGTGTCGATGCACTTCCGAATCACGTTAACCATTGACGCAATCTCCGGCTTCGTGGAACGCACGCCATACATTGCGAACTCTGATGTTTTCACTGATGCCTGTTTTTGCGGCACCTAGATTGCGCTCTACAATTTAATACAGCAGTATTTTAGTATACGGTTTTTCTTTTGATTAAAAAATTGCGCAAATATCGTGAGGTAAAAAAATAAATAAAAAATTCAACAACTGCCACCCTATTCTTCAGAGCCTCTGCTCTCTCAAAATATATCACGTTTGGGGGTTCAAAGTCATTTTCTAGGACAAAACGCAGATTTTAAAATGGAAGTGACAAATGACAAAATATCTCCAGTAGGCAAGCAGTTAAAAATTGTTGATCGGAAAAGATTACAGGACTAATCCTGAGAGGAAAAGAGCGCTCACTGCACAGCTGTCACTGGAAGTGACATTATCCCTGTGTATGTGTATATATATATATACACACACACAGTGCTGGGGGCACGTTACACCCCAGGAATGTTTTAGCACTCAGTACTGTTCCCCACACACAGGGCCGCCATCAGGAATTTTGGGGCCCCTTACACAGCTTCAGCCATGGGCCCCCTGGAGCAGAGAACCGGGGGGGGGGGGGGTGCTGCCGCATGGAATTGAGAAGCGGGGGGGGGCTGCTGGGGTGCGAGTTGAGAAGCGGGGGGGCCCTGAAGAAATAAAGAATAAATATAAAAAAAGGGGGTAGCCATTCGGGGCCTTGGGGACCTCTATGCCCTTTAATAAAAAGAGAGAATATATATATATATATATATATATATATATTTTTTTTTTTTTTAAAGGGTGGTTGCCAACTGGGGCCCCGGGGACCTTATTTTTTTTTTTTTTTATAAAAGGAAATTACAAAAAAAGGGGCTTTCCATTCGGGTCCTCTGGGCCCTTTAATAAAAAGAAACCTCTGGGCCCTTTAAAAAAAAAGAAATAAACATTTATATAAATAAAAATAAAAAAAACCAAGGGGGGTTGCCTTCCAGGGCCCTGGGGACCTCTGGGCCCTTTAATAAAAATACATCTATATATTTAAAAAAAAAAAATATAATATAAAAAAGAAAAAAAAATATATAAAAAAGGAGGATTGTCATCCGGGGGCCCTGGGGACCTCTGGGCCCTTTAATAATATATATATATATATATATATATATATATATATATATATATATAATATATATATATATATATATATATATAAAAATAAAAGAAATAAAAAAAATATATAAAAATTATATATTTTTTTTATAAAAAAGGGGGGTTGTCATCTGGGGCCCTGGGGATCTCCAGGTCCCTGTGGACCTCTAAAAAAAAAAATAAAAGAAAAAAAATTGGCCCTTTAATAAAAAATAAAAGAAAAATATATTAAAACAATATATTTTTTTATAAAAAATAAAATAAAAATGAGGGGGTTGCCATCTGGGGCCCTGGTGGCCTACGGGCCCCTAGACCCCTAAAAAAATGGCCCTTTAATAAAAAATAAAATAAAAATATATTAAAAAATATATTTTTTTTATAGAAAATAAATAAAAAAAGGGGGGTTGCCATCCAGTGCCCTGGGGGCCTCCGGGCCCCTGTGGACCTCCGAACCTCTAAAAAAAAAAAAAAAAGAAAAAAATTGGCCCTTTAATAAAAAAAAAAATATATATATATTAAAAAAATATATTTTTTTTATAAAAAAAAATATATTTTTATAAAAAAATATATTTTTTTATAAAAAAAAAGAAAAAAAGGACTTGCCATCTGGGGCCCTGGTGGCCTCCGGGCCCCTGGGGACCTCCGGACCTCTAAAAAAAAAGAAAAAAATTGGCCCTTTAATAAAAAATAAAAAATATATTAAAAAAATATCTTTTTTTATAAAAAAAATATATTTTTTTTATTAAAAAAAGGGCTTGCCATCCAGTGCCCTGGGGGCCTCCGGGCCCCTGTGGACCTCCGAACCTCTTAAAAAAAAAATAAAAGAAAAAAATTGTCCCTTTAATAAAAAATAAAATAAAAAATATATTAAAAAAAATATATTTTTTTATAAAAAAATATATTTTTTTATAAAAAAAAAGAAAAAAAAGGGTGGCCTCCGGGCCCCTGGGGACCTCCGGACCTCTAAAAAAAAAGAAAAAAATTGGCCCTTTAATAAAAAATAAAAAATATATTAAAAAAAAATATTTTTTTATAAAAAAAATATATTTTTTTTATTAAAAAAAGGGCTTGCCATCCAGTGCCCTGGGGGCCTCCGGGCCCCTGTGGACCTCCGAACCTCTTAAAAAAAAAATAAAAGAAAAAAATTGGCCCTTTAATAAAAAATAAAATAAAAATATATTAAAAAAATATATTTTTTTATAAAAAAATATATTTTTTTATAAAAAAAAAGAAAAAAAAGGGTGGCCTCCGGGCCCCTGGGGACCTCCGGACCTCTAAAAAAAAAGAAAAAAATTGGCCCTTTAATAAAAAATAAAAAATATATTAAAAAAAAAATATTTTTTTATAAAAAAAATATATTTTTTTTATTAAAAAAAGGGCTTGCCATCTGGGGCCCTTGGTGGCCTCCGGGCCCCTGGGGACCTTCGGACCCCTAAAAAAAAAAAAAAAAAAAATTTTTTTTTTTTTTTTAGTGTGGTTCCCATCCGGGCCCCTGGGGACCCCCGGGCCCCTTACAGGTGTAATGCCTGTACCCCCCTGATGGCGGCCCTGCCCACACAGCCCTACGAACAGTCCGCTCACACATCCCTCATCTTCATGTTTCCGCACTCAAACCTAACACCCGAAGTGACGGAAGATACTGGCGCATGCGCTTCAGCCCCCGCTCTGCAGTCTATGCAGCTACGGCTGAAGTGGGCGGGATTGATTGTGGAGAAAAAAAAAACAAGCGTCAAGCCTGTGGGCGTCTCAACGGCCCCGCCTACAGAGGGTTTTTTTTTTCCTTATCAGGGGCGTGACAGTCAACCACGCCGCGCGTTTATAGGTTGGGTAGGCGGGTCTTGATAAAGAGATACTTTCTAAGAGTTTGGGGCGTGGTTTAGCCGCAGGCTGGTTGGCCGCGGAGTGGGCGGTTTTTTTACGCAATGCGGGGCGTGTAAATAGTAGAGTAATAGATGGGAGAAACGTGAAGTGGGTGGGATTTGTTGGATGAATGGGCGGGATATGAGGTTAGCGGCTGAGGGGGCGGCGCGGTGCTCTGGAGCTGGACGCATTTTGGAGCCGGGGGAGAGCGGAGGACAGGTGAGCTGGGCAGACGTACATACATGGGGCGCCTATGACTGGGGGAAGCTGTCATCACATGGAGGTCACAGCCGGCATACTTGTCAGTGAGCTGCAATACTTAGAGCGCTGTGTGTTTGTTCGTTCAGCCGCACAACTTATCCCTCCTCTGATCATCATTCTTCTAATTATCTCTGGTCATCCCTAAGGGAGGGAGATGTATGGAGGAGTTACATTGTGTCCTATGGTCTGCTCTAATCTTCTATACATCCAACCTTTCTGATGTCTGCAGTTGTAGCATCACTCTCCTCTGTATGATGTCCTCACTTCTGTGTCATCTCATCATCACAGGGACCTATAGATCTCCTCTGTATAATAACCCCTATAGGGACCCCAGCTTCCACATCACAGGGACCCATAGATCTCCTCTGTATATTAACCCCTATAGGGGCCCCAGCTCGCACATCACAGGGACCTATAGAACTCCTCTGTATAATAACCTCTATAGGGGCCCCAGCTCCCACATCACAGGGACCTATAGAACTCCTCTGTATAATAACCCCTATAGGGGCCCCAGCTTGCACATCACAGGGACCTATAGATCTCCTCTGTATAATAACCCCTATAGGGGCCCCAGCTCCCACATCACAGGGACCCATAGATTTCCTCTGTATAATAACCCTATAGGGGCCCCAGCTCCCACATCACAGGGACCTATAGATCTCCTCTGTATAATAACCCCTATAGGGGCCCCAGCTCGCACATCACAGGGACCTATAGATCTCCTCTGTATAATAACCCCTATAGGGGCCCCAGCTCCCACATTACAGGGACCCATAGATTTCCTCTGTATAATAACCCCTATAGGGGCCCCAGCTCCCACATCACAGGGACCTATAGATCTCCTCTGTATAATAACCCCTATAGGGGCCCCAGCTCGCACATCACAGGGACCTATAGAT
This sequence comes from Rana kukunoris, assembly GCA_029574335.1. Taxonomy (NCBI): domain Eukaryota; kingdom Metazoa; phylum Chordata; class Amphibia; order Anura; family Ranidae; genus Rana; species Rana kukunoris. The sequence goes on along the minus strand of CM056049.1, from coordinate 587,780,367 downwards.
CTCCTCTGTATAATAACCCCTATAGGGGCCCCAGCTCCCACATTACAGGGACCCATAGATTTCCTCTGTATAATAACCCCTATAGGGGTCCCAGCTCCCACATCACAGGGACCTATAGATCTCCTCTGTATAATAACCCCTATAGGGGCCCCAGCTCGCACATCACAGGGACCTATAGATCTCCTCTGTATAATAACCCCTATAGGGGCCCCAGCTCCCACATCACAGGGACCCATAGATTTCCTCTGTATAATAACCCCTATAGGGGCCCCAACTCGCACATCACAGGGACCCATAGATTTCCTCTGTATAATAACCCCTATAGGGGTCCAGCTCCCACATCACAGGGACCTTTAGATCTCCTCTGTATAATAACCCCTATAGGGGCCCCAGCTCGCACATCACAGGGACCCATAGATTCCCTCTGTATAATAACCCCTATAGGGGCCCCAGATCCCATATCACAGGGACCCATAGATCTTCTCTGTATAATAACCCCTATAGGGGCCCCAGCTCGCACATCACAGGGACCCATAGAACTCCTCTGTATAATAACCCCTATAGGGGCCCCAGCTCCCACATCACAGGGACCCATAGATTTCCTCTGTATAATAACCCCTATAGGGGCCCCAGCTCCCACATCACAGGGACCCATAGATTTCCTCTGTATAATAACCCCTATAGGGGTCCCAGCTCCCACATCACAGGGACCTTTAGATCTCCTCTGTATAATAACCCCTATAGGGGCCCCAGCTCGCACATCACAGGGACCCATAGATTCCCTCTGTATAATAACCCCTATAGGGGCCCCAGCTCGCACATCACAGGGACCCATAGATTTCCTCTGTATAATAACCCCTATAGGGGTCCAGCTCCCACATCACAGGGACCTTTAGATCTCCTCTGTATAATAACCCCTATAGGGGCCCCAGCTCGCACATCACAGGGACCCATAGATTCCCTCTGTATAATAACCCCTATAGGGGCCCCAGATCCCATATCACAGGGACCCATAGATCTTCTCTGTATAATAACCCCTATAGGGGCCCCAGCTCGCACATCACAGGGACCCATAGAACTCCTCTGTATAATAACCACTATAGGGGCCCCAGCTCGCACATCACTATATGGGGTCCAGCTCCCACATCACAGGGACCTATGGAACTCTGTATAATCTCTATAGGGGCCCCAACATCACAGGGATTGATATAACTTCTCTGTATAATAACCTATATAGGGTCCCCAGCTCCCACATCAGAGACCTATAGATTTCCCCTGTAAAATAACCTTTATACGGCCCCAGCTCCCACATCACAGGGACCCATAGATCTCCTTTGTATAATAACCCCTATAGGGTCCCCAACTTGCACATCACAGGGACCCATAGATCTCCTCTATATTATCCCCTATAGGGGCCCCAGCTCCCACATCAGAGACCTATAGGTCACCTCTGTAAAATAACCCCTATAGGGGCCCCAGCTCGCACATCACAGGGACCCATAGAACTCCTCTGTATAATAACCCCTATAGGGGCCCCAGCTCCCACATCAGAGACCTATAGGTCACCTCTGTAAAATAACCCCTATAGGGGCCTCAGCTCCCACATCACAGGGACCCATACATTTCCTCTGTATAATAACCCCTATAGGGGCCCTAGCTCGCACATCACAGGGACCCATAGATCTCCTCTTTATAATAACCCCTATAGGGACCCCAGCTTCCACATCACAGGGACCCATAGATCTCCTCTGTATAATAACCCCTATAGGGGCCCCAGCTCCCACATCAGAGACCTATAGGTCACCTCTGTAAAATAACCCCTATAGGGGCCTCAGCTCCCACATCACAGGGACCCATACATTTCCTCTGTATAATAACCCCTATAGGGGCCCTAGCTCGCACATCACAGGGACCCATAGATCTCCTCTTTATAATAACCCCTATAGGGACCCCAGCTTCCACATCACAGGGACCCATAGATCTCCTCTGTATAATAACCCCTATAGGGGCCCCAGCTCCCACATCAGAGACCTATAGGTCACCTCTGTAAAATAACCCCTATAGGGGCCTCAGCTCCCACATCACAGGGACCCATACATTTCCTCTGTATAATAACCCCTATAGGGGCCCTAGCTCGCACATCACAGGGACCCATAGATCTCCTCTTTATAATAACCCCTATAGGGACCCCAGCTTCCACATCACAGGGACCCATAGATCTCCTCTGTATAATAACCCCTATAGGGGCCCCAGCTCCCACATCAGAGACCTATGGGTCACCTCTGTAAAATAACCCCTATAGGGGCCTCAGCTCCCACATCACAGGGACCCATACATTTCCTCTGTATAATAACCCCTATAGGGGCCCTAGCTCGCACATCACAGGGACCCATAGATCTCCTCTTTATAATAACCCCTATAGGGACCCCAGCTTCCACATCACAGGGACCCATAGATCTCCTCTGTATAATAACCCCTATAGGGGCCCCAGCTCCCACATCAGAGACCTATAGGTCACCTCTGTAAAATAACCCCTATAGGGGCCTCAGCTCCCACATCACAGGGACCCATACATTTCCTCTGTATAATAACCCCTATAGGGGCCCTAGCTCGCACATCACAGGGACCCATAGATCTCCTCTTTATAATAACCCCTATAGGGACCCCAGCTTCCACATCACAGGGACCCATAGATTTCCTCTGTATAATAACCCCTATAGGGTCCCCAGCTCGCACATCACAGGGACCCATAGATCTCCTCTGTATAATAACCCCTAGCTCGCACATCACAGGGACCTATAGATCTCCTCTGTATTATAATATCCCCTATATGGGCCCCAGCTCGCACATCACAGGGACCCATAAATCCCCTCTGTATAATAACCCCTATAGGGGCCCCATCACCCGCATCACAGGGACCCATAGATCTCCTCTGTATAATAACCCCTATAGGGTCCCCAGCTCGCACATCACAGGGACCCATAGATCTCCTCTGTATAATAACCCCTAGCTCGCACATCACAGGGACCTATAGATCTCCTCTGTATTATAATATCCCCTATATGGGCCCCAGCTCGCACATCACAGGGACCCATAAATCCGATAACACACAAACAATTCTAATTTATTTTCTTTCTTGAATACACAAACATTCACAATACTGTAGTTTGCACACCTCTGAAGTCCAGTTAAAATAAATAATGTTGAGGTGTGGTTTATAGCTACTGTGATTGATAAGACACTAAATATTTTTAAGATTGCTGTTCATAGGAAGCGTCAGTTGATGTGAACCATGCCTTGCAAAAAGGAGCTCTTTGAAGACATACGATTTTTAAGAGTAGTTGATCTGCATAAAGCTGGAAAGGAATACAAAGCAACCTCAGTGTTTAGAGATCTCAGTCAATATTTATTTAGACAAATTGTATGAATGGAAACAGTTTAGTACTGTGGTAACACTTGTAAAAAGTGGGTGCCCAGCCAAGATGACTCGCAAGGCACAATGCAGAATCCTCAATGAGGCCAATAAGAACCCATGAATAACAGCTAAATGCTCGAAGACATCATTGTAACTGGCAAAAAGTCTTTGAACAGGCAGGGTTTCCATGGAGAAACAGAGGAAGCCGCTGCTCTCCAAAAACTTGCAACGCTACTGAAAAGTTGAATTATTTGGGAAGAATATTCAGCAGCATGTATGATGCAAAATGGCCATAGCTTACCAACATCTTCCCAGTGGTGGAGGGAACATGATGATTTGGGCTTGCTTTGCTGTCTGGACCGCTTGCCATTATCCAGAGCAGGGATCCTCAAACTACGGCCCTCCAGCTGTTGTAGAACTACACATCCCATGAGGCATTGTAACACACTGACATTTACAGACATGACTAGGCATGATGGGAATTGTAGTTCCTGAACTGGAGGGCCGTAGTTTGAAGACCCATGATCCAGAGCGAGGGGGGGGGGATACATTTCCAAGTTTACCAAATTCAAACAGGATAATGGCAGGATGGCTGAACTAAAGCTTAGACGTTGGATGATGCAGGAAGATAACTGCTCTAAAGGCCCGTACACACAATCTGATTTTCCAACAACAAATGTGTGATGGCAGGGTTCTGTGGGAAAATCTGACTGTTTGTATGCTCCATCGGAATGTCCAACAACAAATGTTTTTCATAGCATGGTTTCAAATTTTCCGACAACAAATGTGTCTTGTCAGATTATCTGATCGCGTGTACACAAGTCCATCGGAATAAAATCCAAAATACAAACGTGCATACTCTGAACCAATGCCAACCATAGCGCAACAATAGCAGAAGTTGCCCAAAGGGTGGTGCTAAAAAGCTGACAAAAACACGTTGTTTTGTGTATGTTGGCTGAAAAGGTTCTGCCGTCTGTATGCATACCAAGTTCACGGCCAACACCCTTTGCACAAAATTCCACGGATTTGTCTGATGGAAATATGATCGAGTGTACGAGGCTTAAGCTTCAAAGTACATCCACAACAGACTGGTTTCAGAAAAATAAAATGGGCCTTTTGGGTGGCCCAGTCAAAGACGGGACCTTAACCCCATAGAGGTGCTGTGGAATGATCTTGAGAGCTGATCACACTAGACATCCTACAAATGTGTCTGAGCTGACGCAGTTTTGTAAAGAAGAATGGCCAAAAATTACTCCTGAATGTTGTGCAGGTCTGATCCAGAGCTACCTAAATCGGTTGATTAATGTCATACAAAGTTTGAACGGCTATTCACTCCAATGGTTCACTTCCTCCAGCACTGTGAATGTTTAATTGATGTGATTAACACAGACAAGAGAAACTAGAATCGTTTGTGTTACCAGCTTCAGCAGATTGTTTTGTCATTTTGTTACTAAAGTGTTTTTTACCAGCACCCCCCCCCCCCCCCCCCAAAGAAAATACAGATCCTGGCCCCTTTAAAACAGATTAAACAGCACAGTGCTTGTGCTTTTGTAATCTGCTCCTCTAAACTCCCCAAAAACAGCCTGACCCTGCCACTTCCTGTATCCCCCCTCTCTGTGCTGACCACGAAAATCAGGGCTGCCGAGACCCGACGATCGTGGTCAGAGTACATCCCTGTGTCTTCTGCAGCCCTGCTCTGAGCTTTTCTCTCTCCACCTCACCCCTCCTCCTTGCCTGTCAGCTCTGTGTTCTTTGTCGGTCTCTGCCCCCACCCCCGCCACTATTGGTATAAAAATGTTATATATGGTCATTGCTACCCCCTCTGTTATAGTTAGGCATATCAGACTTTTATAAAAACAAGGCTTGTAAATACTGTGTGCTTTTTTATTTTTTTGCGTGATCTTGTACCTGGCTTTACCATAGATAAGGATCACCTTTTATGGCAAATTACTGCAGAAAAACAGTTAATGCCAAGGGGTTCATATACTTTTTCCTGCCACTGTAGACACAGCCCAGTAATTCTATCATCTTTCTGTGTATGTCATCGCTGTTTGTCTTATCGGTTGCTTGCAGCCTTAGCTCACCTTGCGGCTTTCCTTCTCTGTACTTCTTTCGCCTTCGATTTTTATAACTGTATTATCTTATCCTTTGTGATAAGGGCCTGGGGCTATTCACATTTATCTTTCTATTCATTTGCGTTTCTCACCTAGATTGTAATTATTGTTTCTTTTGTAGTTTTTATTCTGACACCTCGTTATACGTTTTATCTAATGTGTGTTACATTGGTACCTTTATTTTTTTTTTTCTTGTAGTTGCCTAGACCAGCCATTTTCAAACATTTTACTCTGTAGGAACTATTAGTTTTACATTTAGTTCCCAGGTAACTCCTGAAAATTATATCTACAGGGTACAGTACATTAGCATGATCAGGAAGTTGTAGATATATTAATTAAAAATGAATACATGTAATTCCCTAATGCTTTCTCTTTGCCATCCAAAAGAAAACCAATAAAAATAATCCCCATATAGGAAGGCAAACAGTGTAAATTGTAAGGACCCCTTAAATTAGTAGTCAGTAGAGAAACATTAACACCAGAAATACGTAGGCAATGTATGGAAGCCACTGCTTACTCCTTATGGATCCCCTAAGGACACCAGCAAGAATTGACAGATTTGAGATTTATTTTCCTCACCACACTTGCAGATGGAAGGGAATACACAAATGCAGTCTGATCCAATCGTTTGCATTTGGGGTCCTCAATATTCTAAATGTTCAAATAATCGCTATCGGTCAGAAACTTGCAGACATTGGTCAGACCTCCTTCTGTGCCCACGTGGCGCTCTCTGCAGTCTCTGAAAATGTGCTTCTATGGATACTATTTTTAAGCTCTGCCAGTGGAGCAGCAGAGAGATGACATCTCTCACTGCCTGCCTTGCATCACCGCTGTTCGCCCCTACAGCAGGGCAGTGAAAGCTGCTCTTGATAGCTGCTGCCATGGTCGAGCAAAGAGATCGTTTCGCCATCTCTCACTGCCCACATGTGAAGTTTACCCGCTTGGGAGAGTTTGCCAGAAGTAATATAAGAAGTGGCCTGCTGCATCTGGGTGGCAAGTGCCCCCCCCCCCCAATCATACTTACCTAGGTGGATGCAGCGTTGGTTTCCCGGCACCTCTGCACTGAGAACAAAGTGACCGAACACCGCCAATCACTGGGTTTTCAGAGCTCCGTGAGCAGCAGGGTGTCGGTGTCGGCTCTCTGCTCTTCTTCCTCCTCGCTCACTGAAGCACTGAGCTGTGGAGAGGGCGGAGCAGCCTTCTCGGGCTCAGTGGCTCGCTAAAACACGTGTCAGTCCAGGCACCTGGTAGAACCAGACTTTTTCGTTGGGATGACTCGTTGCCTGCACTGACATTAGTGATGTCGGCAGAATGAATTGCACTCCTGTGATCCAAAGAAGTACAGCCGAACGTGATTTGGCCGTAGTTCTCCTTTTTAATAAGTTATTATTTTTCAAGCACTTTATTGTTTTACTTTTTAATGTCTAAAATTTTCATAAACATGTTCAGTTTATACCAAGTTTGTGTAACAATTGTTGAGTTTTCAAATCTTTAAAGGGGTTGTAAAGGTACAATTTTTATTTTCCTAACTAGTTACCTTTTAGTGCAGTCCTCCTTCACTTACCTCATCCTTGGATTTTGTTTTTAAATGTCCTTATTTCTTCTGCGAAATCCTCACTTCCTGTACTTCTTCTGTCTGAAACTCCACACAGTAATGCAAGGCTTTCTCCCTGGTGTGGAGTGTCGTGCTCGCCCCCTCCCTTAGATTACAGGAAAAACAGGACGCTCTCTACGTTGCCGATAAAGGAGCTGTGTGTTAGTGGGCATCCTGACTCTCCTGTTGTCCAAGGGAGGGGGCGAGCACGACACTCCACACCAGGGAGAAAGCCTCGCATTACTGTGGAGAGTTAGACAGAAGAACAGGAAGTGAGAATTTCTCAGAAAAAATTAGGACATTTAAAAGCAAAATCGAAGGATGATGTAAGTAAAGGAAGCTATTTAGGAAAAAAAATTGTACTTTTTTTACAACCCCTTTTAAATGTACAGAATATCGGCATTTGTTATCGGCTAATAACCTGAAAAAATATATATTGGTCGATCCCTAGTCTGCATGCTTGTCTCAATGTTGGTGCCTTGGATCTAGTTACATGGGAGACCAGAGGGTGGTAAAATCAGGAATTTTGTTTCACAGCCGCAACAAAAAATGGCAGGTCACATTCAGCTTGTAGTACTGCTGCCAAACATGACACATTCAAGTATATGGGGCTGTGCCGCAACTTCCCTGACGGGCAGGTAATGCCATATGGCCTCTTCCCTATCCAATGCTTCTGAAAAGTGATCCACTGTGGGTTAAGTTGCATGTACATGTGTTTTTGGTGCATTCATGTGTGTTCTGCAAAATGCTAAAAATGTGTTTTTCATAATTAACGGCATCTCCGTGTTTTCGTGTGACCGGCTGTGATTGGACACAGCCGCTCACATGGTAAAAGAGCCGTGGCCATTGCTCTTTATAGAGATCGGGGTCGTACTGTGTTGTAACGGCGTGGCAGCAGTTGCCGCACGCCCCCCCCCTTCGTTTGTGTACTGGTCATTGGTTCCATTCTTTTATTTCACTGAAAGGTTTTCTTCAGAACTTCATAAATAAATGTGGTCCTAAACTTTGCAGCTGCAGAGAAAACTGTCTGAGGCGTTTCCATCTCATTGGCAGCAGCAGATTTGGCCATCAGTGATGGGGGGGAAAAACTGGCAGTCATATACATGTGCCAGCACTTAACATGTCCTTCAATAAATCGAATCAACCAATCCTGACTGTTTGTTGGCCAAATGGAGGCCCTGTCATTTAGAATATTCACGCGGTAAGGCTCATACCTGTAAAGAAGAGATTGAATGCTTTGTGTCAAGAGACCTAGAAAGAAGGGACAACGTGCTAACCTTGTCACTTGGAGGACAGTAACCACTTAGACAATGTTTGGTGAAAATTTGTCTGTAAGCAGTAATGTCAGGTTATAGAAGCTGCAAATGATTTATCAAGCTATTTATTACTATCCATAAATAGTATGTGGGTCGGATTGCTGATTTACCTGCTTTGCCACACACTGTCACTTTCAGATTGTCAGTGGAATAGGGGTATAATTAACCAAAGTCCATGAGGGGTAATCTTTATTGTGATGAACATTCATAATTAATAAGCCTTTATATGTTTGTATGCAGTTCTTGGGCTTTAGAATGTATATTGTAGTCTGTGCTGTCTCCACCCAAACAACCATAAACTACTCAGTCGATGCGTGCTGTCATCTCCTGAACTTCGTTTTAATAATCCGGTCCTTAAAACATGTCTTTGCATGTGGGAGGAAAACCAGTCAGGTAGCTCACCCAGTCCACGCTCGACAGGAAACGTTGGGAGATGTTCAATTTCGCAGCCAGGCATGTTCATTTTTACTTGTCTATTCTTTATTTGCATCACACAGAAGCGGATGGATTCATTCAAAATAGACATGCTTGTTTTTTTTTTTTTTTGCTTTGGCACACCTACTTTTTTTAATTAAGGCCGGCAATACACAGAGCAAATTTCTTTCCTGCAACCATGGGTAGTGATAGTGTTGGTGAGGGAATCCCTCCTGCTGGGGGGGGGGAGGGGTCCTGCCAGGAGAAGACCATAATTATTGCTAGTGGCGTAAACAATAATTTGAGGTAAAACCCGGCAGGCTGGTTGTGTTCAAGTTGATTATCTTGGTGCATCCAGCCCATACACGATTCAAATCTTGTTCGGTTCCTACTGAACCCAGCCGAGGTTCAAACTGTGTATGTAAACTTATGAGCACGAGAGAGAGAGATTTTCGGGCTAGTACGGCTTGCGCCTTTCAAAACCTCATGCCTACAAATTACCACATACATGGTAGAATATATAGCTCATCCTCGACAGATTTCTGTATTTATTGGCGTATAACACTCACTTTTGTTTACCCTGAAAATGAAGGGTAAACTGTGCCTGCGTGTTATACGCAGGGAGATGTGGAAAGTTTTTTTTTTTCTCAGTTAGGGTGCGTGTTATACGTCTGTGCGTCTTATACGCCGATTAAATGTGGTAATTAGTAAATCATTCTATAAAACAGTGTTCCCACCCCACAAAGAGTACGTCTGTCAGTAACCTATTTAGAATGAAAAATAATAAAATAAAAGTGATCAAAAAATGTTCATGCATATCTGCCATATTACAAAAAAATAAAATGTAATATATGATTCTAAACCTATAAAAAATAAAAGTCAAAATCTGAATTTAACCCCTTCAGGTTGTAGGGTATCAAGCTGATGTATGCAATTGACCTCTCCTCCTTCTTCTTTTTTTTTTTTTTTTTTTTTTTTTTTTTTAAATTCCTGTTCTCCATTTCCTCCCCGTCTGTTTTTAGATGCACCATCAATCTAAGTTGTGATGCTGTATGCCCTTTTTCTATAAACTGTCTAGCTAGTGGTAGTTTTATACAACTTTATAACTGATGGAATATTTGTGTGTCTCAATACGGTCTTTGACTTTGTGTGGTCTCCTCCACATAAAGGAGGCCACAGAGGCATTTGATGATGTATATGGCGTGAGAGGCTTGGTAGGTATAGTGATCTTTTATTCAGATGTCATAACCTTAAGGCCCCTTTCACACTGGGGCAGGAGGTGCGCTGATGGTATAGCGGCGCTATACCATCGAAATTGAGGCGTATTCGGCCACTAGCTGTGCGGTTTTAACCCCCACTAGATACTAGACATGTTGCAGAGGCGCATTGACTGCGGTATTACCGCAGTTTCCCATTGCTTTCAATGGGAAGGAGCGGTAAACACACCACTCCTTCACTGCTCCAAAGATGCTGCTAGCAGGACTTTTGGAGTGGTCCTGCTAGCGCACCGTTCCACTGCAGGGCAGGAGTTTTTCAGGTGCTATTTTTAGCAATAAAATGCCTCCGCGTCAAAGGGGTCTTATGGGGGTGAGAGAAACTCTTATCCCTAATCATACTTGTACATTGTATACATTAGAGATGAGGGAATGATCCCTTGGTTTTTAGGCCCTAAAAAGTCAGACAAGGTGTAGGTATTTGGTCAGATTTTACTAGTCTATCATAGATTGTTCTCCCTCCCTTGTCATCCCTTAAAGGGGATGGTAAAATTCTAGGACCGTAGGATAATTGCTATTCAAAATCGATCAGTGCTTGTTTTCTAATGGTGATGTTATTAATTTGATTGGAAAAAGGATGGAATTGAGAAGTGAAAGGCATTCTGCGACTCGTGACATTCATTTTATTATGAATGATCTTTATGAATAATTTCTTTAGGATATCCTCAATGTCGCAGTCTGTCATATATATATATATATATATATATATATATATATATATATATATATATATATATATATATATATATATATATATATTATATATATATATATATATACATTTTCATACTGTCACCAGTCGGTGTCCCTGATCATCGCCACACCAGTTAATCTTAGTTTCTTGTCCTGCTGACAGTCTTACCAGACAAAGTGAGGAGAACTTTCCGACCGCTACACAGAAATAAAAATGCTCCTCTTTAGTAGGGTTGGGGCAGGCTAGAACCCCTGTCAGATTTTTTTTTTTTTGTAGATTTTTTCATAAATTCTATTTAAAGGGGTGTTCCAGCCAAATGTTATTTTTATTAAAAGTCAGCAGCTACAAAAAGTATAGCTGCTGGCTTTTAATAAACATTCACTTACCTGCTCCAGCGTTCCAGCGACGCGCCGGCCGGGGCTCCTCTCCTCTCCCCGGTCGGCGTCTTCATTCTAACTGTGGGCACCCGGCCGTGACAGCCTTCGGCTTCACGGCCGGGCACTGCACGAGCGGCGTGGCCCGCCGCTGATTGGACAGGCGATCGTCTAGGACAGGGATCCTCAAACTACGGCCCTCCAGATGTTGTAGAACTACACATCCCATGAGGCATTGTAACACGCTGACATTCACAGACATGACTAGGCATTATGGGAATTGTAGTTCCTGAACAACTGGAGGGCCGTAGTTTGAAGACCCATGGTCTAGGACCTGTCAGTGTCCTAGGCGGTCGCCTACAGGGAGGGGCTGCTGTAGGCGATTAAGCTTAATCGCCTAACCAGCCCCTCGGCGGAAGGAGGAAGTGGGACAGGAAGTCCCACTCCTCCTGAAGCCCCCGCCCCCCCCCCCCCCCCAAAAAAAAATACATGCCAAATGTGGCATGTAAGGGGGTGAGGAGTGGATTAAGCGGAAGTTCCATTTTTGGGTGGAACTCCGCTTTAAAAAAAACTAGGCTTGTCCCGATACTACTTTTTTTAGGACCGAGTACAAGTACCGATACTTTTTTCCATGTACTCGCCGATACCGATACTTTTTTTAAATGTCATGTGACAGTTTTCAAACCACAATACAGACTAAGGATATTTTCTTTAGAATTATGAAGAACTCTTAGGCCGCGTACACACGATCAAATCTGTCTGCTGGAAACGGTCTGCTAGACCGTCCCAGCAGACAGATTCGATCGTGTGTACGGGCGAGCCGACGGATTTGGCCACCCGACAGATTTCAAAGCATGCTTTGAAATCTATCGGGTGGGAACCCGTCCGCCCGACATGTCTGCTGGTTAGTACACTTACCAGCAGACATGTCGTCTCGCACCGCCGCCGAATGGATTCGGCGCATGCGCGGAAGTGTTTTACTTCCTGGTGCGGTGGCGGCGTCAGCGTCACCGACACGTCAGCGCGCCGTCTGCTGGCGGGGATTTTGGTTTGCTCGTGTGTACACGCGATCAAACCAAAATCCAAACAGACAGATTTGTTCAAATCGGTCGGACAGACCGTTTTGAACAAATCTATTGCCTCGTGTGTACGAGCCCTAACTCAAGACATTATAAAAGAGTAAATATGAATAAAAATGTTTTATTTGCTTGTCACGCAGTAGTAAAAAAAACTCAAAGAATTTTCACAGAACATGTTGATAAATACAAAAAAAGTATTCTATTTAGGCATCGGGAGCATTTGCGCGAGTACAAGTACTCGCGCAAATACTCGGTATCGGTCCCGATACCAATACTAGTATCGGTATCTGGACAACCCTAAAAAAAACTATTGTCAGCATGACAGGAAGTAAAGATTAATCTCGCCAATGGAGCCCCTGTAAAACCAGACAAGTGGTTCACAAGTCAGTTATACTTCTTTTCAGGGTTTTTGACATGTAGGTTATTGCAGTAAAAATCATGTTTGCATAAGTGTGGTGTTTGAAGGTTTTACTTGGGAATCTAGTTTGTAGCTCTACCTTTAGGCTTTACATGTTCTAATGTGTAATATAAGTCCATAGTATAAAACTAGCTGGGCTGCCCAAAGGCTTTGTGTGTGGAGTTGCTTCCCTGGAACAAGTATGCAGATCAGCAGCCGCCTACACGTCTTGTAAAGTCATTCTGGTTACCGCTTGTTTTGCATTTATTGAAGAGCGCCAGGTTATGTAAAAAAAAATGAAAATGAGAATCTGCTAAATTTAAAAACTGTGACCAAGGAATTATTTTGCATCCCTTGCTGGGCTGTGGGAGAGCAGCAAATGTGCCGTTGAGATTCTAACATGCTGGTAATATTTGTGTCTGTACCTGCCACTTAGGCATGCTAATTGTTGGCACTATGCACATAGGGCAAAATAGCTTCCATTATATCATTAGAGCCAAACTTTGTACTTGTCCCAGTTCAGACATGAACCTCTGCAACATGTCTAGTAGGATGGCACAGACATTCCTGCAAATGAGTCAGTCAAAGGTCCTGGAAATTACGGCAGTAATTATCTGTTTTTAATACATTTTTTTTAACAGCTGACAGTACAATGATATGTCTGCCCTAGCTGCCACAACCTGGTAATGTTTCATGTAGTTTAAAGACAAAGCTTTATTTTTAGATTTATGTAGAGTGGTAAGGGGTTAGAACTTCTGTCATGTTTTATTGCTGTTTGTGCTTGATAGAGATTCACTCTTAATTGTCCTGATCACTAATATCAAAGGGAATGTAAAGTGTAAATCCAAAATTTGGCACTAGAACAGGAATAAAGGGGGGGAAAGTTGTCTAATGGGGAGATATGCGTAGTATTGGATAGATGTTCACTCCCTTTCCTTTAAATCTGCAGGACAGAAAGTGAAGGGATCAAGTGATAGAAAGGACACAGATCATGGGGGGAAAAAAGCAGAGTGTTTTTAACCCTTCCCTATCCAAAATTTGAATAGGGGTGGTTGGCTTTAGATACTTTAAAGCAGAGTTCCACCCAAAAGTGGAAGCTCCGCTTATCTACTCCCTCCAATTTTTTTTGAAGGAGGGGGCAGTAAATACCTGTCAAATGGGTACTTGCTCCCACGTCGACCTAAGTCGTGTGCAGCTTCTCTTCCAGGTACAAAGCACAGCGAGACTCATGCATGCGCAGTAGGAAACAGGCTGTGAAGCCTCAAGGTTTCACTTCCTGTTTCCCTTAGTAAGGATGTCAGCACCTGCACTCAAAGCCGATTGGATGGGTCGACTTCGGGTGCTGACATCACGGGGTCCCTGGACAGGTAAGTATCCTTATATTAAGTCGGCAGCTACAGTATTTGTAATGAAGGGGGATAGGTAGAACCCGTGCTACGGATCAAATTATCAAGTATCAATAGCTACCTTTAGGACTGGTAGCAGTGCTAAAGTGGCAGCCCCTACGTGAAATTCCACCTAAATGGAATTGGATAATGAGTGGGGGTGAGGTAGTAGGTGTTGGCGCCTCTTTATATGAAAAAGTGATGTTGGGTAAATAAAATGCAGCCCTAAAACAAATATGTGCTTACATCCACATTGGGTAAACCATATAAATAAAAATGAATACAAAAATAAATAAATATACACATGTAAAAAAAACGTGCTAATAGATGATATAATATAGTATTATAAGGTGCTTTGTGCCATAAAATTGGATTGAAGTTATATTTAGGCAGTCCATGCAAAAAAGTGCTTAGTGCTTCATGACATAATTCAAATGGCTGTGATCATTCGGTGCTCCATCTCCTCATGCTCTGATAGGTCCCTCACTCACCAGATCCAGGTACCCACAAGGGGTTAAAGGCTTTCACAGTGTTAGCCCCTGTGTGGCTCTGTGGCAGTCTCTTCTGGCTTCAGGTGCTTTGGGTCTAATACGGCTCAAAGAAGAAAAAGTGCCCACATAGCGTAATACAGTATGCCAAGTTTTTATTGTAGACAAAAAAGTCAGGTACTCACATTAAGGCTCCATTCACACCTAGGCGTTTTGTCGCCTGTAGCGCGACGCTCACAAACGCCAGAGGGAGAAAAATACATGAAAGCCTATGGAGATGGTTCACATCTGAACGCTGATGCGCCTGACGCCCATCGCCTGTAGTTAAAAAAAAGTTCCGTACCCTTTTTTGTTGCGCGTATCGGGCGGTTTGGGCGTATTTGAGCGTTTCCATTTCCCATAGAAAGTAATGGAAACGCTCGATTCAAGCGACTAGCGCGACAACGAGCGTTTGCTACAGGCGTTTTGTCGCTTTAATCAATAGAACTTTTCACCCAGGCAGAAGATTAAACAAATCTACCAACATAGCAACAAGTGATGAAAAGATGATAATTTTTCCTATTGGCTAAAATAAAAAACGTCAAAGTACAAAAACGTCGGACGACGCTGTATGCAAACGCGCAAATAAGCATGAATACGCGCGACAAAACGCTGGAAAAAAATGCCCAAAAAACGACCAAACGACCGTCGCTCAGGTGTGAATGCAGCCTTAAGCATAAAGTAACAGGCGTATCATAAAGTGTGTGATCACTCACTTTATAATACACCTGTTACTTTATGCTTAAATGTGAGTACCTAGCACTTTTTTGCATGGACTGCCTAAATATAACTTCAATCCAATTTTATGGCACAGAGCACCTTATAATACTATATTATATCATCTATTAGCACGTTTTTTTACATGTGTATATTTATTTATTTTTGTATTCATTTTTATTTATATGGTTTACCCAATGTGGATGTAAGCACATATTTGTTTTAGGGCTGCATTTTATTTACCCAACATCACTTTTTCATATAAAGAGGCGCCAACACCTACTACCTCACCTCCACACAGTATTTGTAGCTGCTGACTTTTTTATTTGGATTTTTTTTTTTTTTAATACAGGCTGCAATGCCTCCAAGTATGGCTGTGGCCGTCTTGAGTAAGGACAGAAGATTCATGATGTATTTACTTTCTGGAATTATCTGCCCTTAGGTCAGGCATGGTGTGCCAAGACAAGAGGACATGTTTAGCTGAGAAAACCCCATCAAAATGCCCCAGAAGACCCCTGGGTTTTATAACAACATTTTACCCTTAAGCCCCATACACACGATCAGTTTTCCTGCAGGTTTACCTCAAGAGTTCCAATTTGTATGCAATCAGGCAGGCCCTTGCACTACATGGTTTTGGTAAACCTGAAGACAAACGCCTGCAGGAAAACTAATAGTGTGTATGGGGCTTCAGGCCAGAAACTAGGAAGCAATTTAAGAAATTTTTAAAACGAGTAGCTACATCTATCTATTAATCACTTCCTTACCGCGTCATTGTGAAATGACGGCAGCAGGAACCCCTCTTCGATCCGGGTGGACATCATATGACGTCCTTTGCACCACCCGCGACCCCGCACACAATTGCCGCCGGGCACCCGCGATTACGGCAGGGGTGTGGATCTGTGTGTGGGTAAACACACAGATCCACCTCCTGTCAGCGGTGAGGAGACTGATGTGTGTTCCCAGTACAGAGGAACACGCATTGGTCTCCTCCCCCTACAGTTAGAACACACTTTAGGGAACATTTTAACCCCTTCAGTGCCACCTAGTATTAACCCCTTCCCTGCCAGTCACATTTACACAGTAATCAGTGCAGTTTTATATCACTAATCGCTGTGTAAATGTGAATGGTCCCAAAATCGTGTCAAAAGTGTGGCCGCAATATCACGGTCACAAAAAAGATCGCAGATCGCCGCCATTACTAGTAAATAAAATAAAAATGCCATAAATCTATCACCTAATTTGTAGACGCTATAACTTTTGCGCAAACCAATCAATATACGGTTATTGCGTTTTTTTAAAAAATTTTTACCAAAAATACGTAGAAGAATACGTATCGGTCTAAACTGAGGGGGAAAAAAAGTAAAAAAAAAAAAAAATTGTGATATTTATTAAATAAAAAAAGTAAAAAATAGTGTGGGGTGTTTATAGCGCAAAAAATAAAAACCGCAGAGATGCTCAAATACCACCAAAAGAAAGCTCTATTTGTGTGGGGAAAAAAACATAAAGATTTGATTTGGGTACAGTGTTGCATGACCGCGCAATTGTCATTCAGAGTGCAACAGCGCTGAAAACTAAAAATTGGTCTGGGCAGGAAGGGGGTGAAAATGTCCTGTATGGAAGGGGTTAATGCTAGCAACCCAAGGATTAAAGTGGTTGTAAACCCACTGTTAAAACTTGCACCTACAGGTAAACCTAGATTAAAGGGTCACTAAAGGAAAACTTTTTTTTTTTTTTTTAGCTACATGGCTTCCTTTACCTTACTGCAGTCCTGGTTTCATGTGCTCATTGTTCGTTTTTCCTTTTCTGTTGCTGTAATTCCTCTCTGTTCTGGACACTCCCTGGTTGTCTGTCTGTTTCCTGATAACCACAGTACTGGGAGATTTCTCTCTGTGATCACTAATCAAGGAGGTGTGATCGTGTGTCTACAACCCCTCAGCACCAATCCAGTTTCATTTTAAAAACCATCACTGCCCTCTATTGGCTCTCTGGCTCTGTACATCAGAGAGACAGGAAGCAACAGGCAAAACAAAACTAAACTGTAGGTACATTATATGATTTTTTTTTTTTAATTTTTTAAAAGGAATCGGTTAACTATTATGGGCCAGATTCAGGTACAGTGGGGTATTTTTGTGCGGGCGTAGCGTATCTTCCTTGTGCTACGCCGCCGCAACTTTTTGTGCGGCGTAGCGTAAATTGGCCAGCGTAAGCCCGCCTAATTCAAAGTAGGAAGGAGGTGGGCGTCGCCTATTTAAATTGAGCGTGATCCCATGCTAATGACTGGCCAGTCTAACAGGGCATGCACCCGCATGCTCAGAATCACATTGCATATACTACCTAAGAGACGTCGGCGCAATGCCTACGACGTTTGAACGTAACTTACGGCGTACGCAACGTAAAATTTGACGGTGTACTTCCCTGGCCCATACCTTTTGCATTAGCTGCGCCTGCAGGGGTAACCTTACGCCGGACGTAAGCCTTACGCAAATCGCGTATATGAAGCGGCTGGGCGTATTTACATTTGTGAATCGGCGTATCTTACGCATTTGAATATTTATAATGGGAATGCCGAATGCGTCCAGCGTAACGATACGCCAGCGTAGTCAAGTTGCATCGGACGGCTGAAGCCATGTTTTTCGGCGTATCTCGCAAAGATGCGCTGGCGCACATGTGAAATTACGGAGACCTAAATGCTTTATGAATCTGGCCCTATGTATCTATACCCTGTAAACAGTCATTTCAGCAAAAAAATGTTTTCCTTTTAAGGCTTGCTTATAGGTGCAAGAAATATCTCCTTGACCTACACGGGTTAAGGAGATATTTTCACAAAAACGGGCACCGCTGCCTACGGCACATGTGCACTAAGCGTGCTGTTTTTTTGAATGGCATTAGCGGGGGGTTAATGCCGTGTTTTTAGCGCGAAGATCTGTCGGTAGTGACGTCATCGCTGCTCCGGCCAATCGCAGCTCCGCAGCGGCAAAAACAGGAAGAACATCCAGGGAACATGGTGGTGGACGGGACCGAGGCAGACTTCGGGGGCTTTGATCTCAGGGAAGTGCCACATAATGAGCTAGTATGCTGTAATCAGCATTGGAAACGATATAACCTACTATCTAGAAAAGGACAGTATGTGGTGTGACGTGGCCCTAAATGTACTGGTGGTATAGTTTTATTAAGCAACGTGCTGATTCACTTTAGAGATGTACGTTTTCCTGCAGCTAGGTCCTTCAGGAGACAGTCGCTTGGTTTTTTAGTTTGTAGCTAAAAACCTATTGCTTCTGTATTGTTTTTGTGCAGTGTAATTCCCTGCATGGGACCTGATAAAGAGCGGAGAAGGAATTGAATGTAGATTAAGAGAAATGCACATAGTCTGCAAAGTCGTTGGGTTTTCTTTAATGTGAATAGTCGTGTGGTTAGTTTGCTCACCGTGTGCTGTTATCGCTGGGTGGTCTGTATCATTTTCCTCACTGGCAAGTTTTTGTTTTTTTTCCTTCCTCCATAGAGATGTTAGATTTGTGCCAGCTCAGACTCATTTTTTTGACATAAAAGGGCATTGCAGCTGCTGAGCTCAACATTGCAGTCAGCTGGGAAAAAACAAGCACTCAGGCAAATGAGGGGGCTTGATTCGCTTGAATGGCGACAGAATGCGTGAAACGAGGCGACTAGCATGGTGTATGTGCTGTGTAAGTAGTCTGTTTATGCAATATTCCACTATTGATTTTATCTGCTGTTTCGGCATTTCTCATTCAAAATCCTTCTTTTAAATATGTGTTTATAGATATTATGTCATGATTGGAAAGTGGTCAGAAGCTGAAAAAGCAATATTCATTCATACACATAATATTTATTATTTTTATTGGCAAGGTCAAGATTGTGTCGCATATGAGTAAATTATATGATTCACGTTTCCTTCTTTAGGTCCATAGTGCTTACTAGGCCTCATTAATTTTATGAGCTTTTTGGTTCAATCAGAGGTCAGTATTTTTATGATTATAAGAAGATAAGTTGTCAGCTGCCATATTAGGATTTTGTTGTGAATCCTTTTGGTTAGAATGTATGCAACCAGGTTGATATTTGTCTGCTTTTTTTTTTTCTGCAAGTAAAGGCATAATGGACTAATATGCAAATTTAGCCATTTTGAATTCCCACGATTCTGAGGAGGGCTGCAAGACTTTGGAAGATACCTTTTACTTGAACTATATGACCCCATAGGGAAGAAATACCGAAACGCAGGAGAATTTGTTTCAGTGTGTGAATGTGCCACTTGCCTGCAATGTCCCCGCTTGGTGGCCACATCCTTCTTCCTTCCAGGGCTGTGAACTCCGGCTCTGTGACTGTCCAGAGTCACGTGACATCACTCCCACGAATGTGCACGGGAGCCGCCAGTCATGGCACGAGCCCCTTAGAGAGGGCACGATTTTCAGCTTTTAGCTATGTCACTTTTTAAATGACAGTGTGGTCGTGCTACACGTTACACAAACAATTTTTATCATTTTTTTTTTTTCTTTTGGTGGTTTTTGATCACCTCTGTTTATTTTTATTTTTTTTGTTTTGTTATACAATTTTGTAAAGAAGGTGTTTTTTTTTTTTTTTTTTCTTTTTCTCTTTCTTCACTGATGGACATTGCTAGGTGGCAGTGAAAGACTGCACTGATGGGTACTTATGGGTGGCACTGATGGGCATTGATACGAGGCACTGATTGGCATCTGCCTGGGCAAGGATTGCCATATCCCTGGTCCAGCGTGGCATACCTGGCAGGCATCCTTTGTTGCCCTGGTGGTCCCGGGTGGGCATCTGCGTGCCGGGGGGCTGCACTGATAAACACTCAGCACAGACCCCTTCCCACTGTCAGGAGAGCAGCGGATTGGCTCACCTCTGTCAGACTCAAGTGGGGAAAAGCCGATAAATGCCTATTCACGTGATCAGCTATGACTGGACACAGCTAATTACGTGGTAATGGGCCTCCGTCTAAGGCTGCATTCACACCTAGCGACACCTTAGCGCGGCGTTTTGTACCATGATTTGTCGCGACAAATTCCAGCGTTTTGTGCCACGACAAAACGCGTTGTTTTAAACCCTATCTTTTTTACAGGTCATTGTCTGCTATGCCGAACGCCGAAACCGCCTGAATACGCGCAACAAAAAAGGGTCCGGGACTTTTTTAGCTTCACTTAATCGGCGTTTCGGCGTGGAGATGTGAACCATCTCCATAGAGATTAGTGTTATTTCTCCCCTCCAGCGTATCTGAGCGTCGCGCTTCAGGCGTTTTGTCGCTCAGGTGTGAATGGAGCCTAAGGCTCTTTACCGAGATCGGTGATGCGGTGTGTCAGACTGACACGCCACACCACCGATCAGCGCGCAATCATGGCTTATCCTGCTGGACGTCATATGACTCCCAGTCAGGATAACTGAACCACTGAAGTGGTTAAACATCTAAGACCTATAAGTCTGGGTGTCGCAACACTTCCTCAAACTCAACCTGTCAAAAACTGAGGTCATAATATTTCCTCCCCCACATGCCCCTTCCCTGACAAGAATAATGGCACAACCATGAACCCATCCTCGAATGCCAGGGTGCTTGGTGTTATCCTAGACTTGGATCTCTCCTTTCGGCCCGACTTCCACCCACTCTCCAAAGCTTGCCACCTCAACCTCTGCAACATTTCCAAAGTATACCCCTTCCAAACCAATGACGCCACAAAACTAGTTCACTCCCTGGTTATCTCTCGCCTCAAATACTGCAACTCCCTTCTCATTAATTACCTTTTTTAAATGACTATTCTTCCTTCAGTCCATCATGAATGCTGCTGCCAGACTCATCCACCTTTACATACGGTTTATTGAAAAATAAGTCTCAATACAGTTATGAAGTACAGTGGCAAGAGGTACAAAAAAATAAAACATATGTACATATTTATATATATATATCAGCAGTAAGCATCTGTGAAACATAAACATAGCAGTAAATCAAGAGGAGAAAAAATAGGTCCTGGTAAGTATAAAAGGTCATTCAGTAGCAATATATAGTGACAAAATGGTCTAACGAATTAGTTTAATGGCCAATGGGAAAGAAAAAAAAAAGGGGGAAGATAATAGACTCACAACTTTATTCAATGAATTAACAGAGATAGGTCCCACGGTTTCCATTTTTGATCGTATATGTCCATAGAATCATATAAGGTGTGGTGAATGCGTTCTGCTAGTTTGATGGACAACATACGATCCATAATTTGGGACCATGGCACTGTAGCGGAACGCCAGTTGAGAGCTATAGCCCAGTGTATTGATGTGAGCAAGGTGTGTATTAACCTAGTGTGGGCTATAGGAATGTCAGGGATAGGATAAAAAAGGAGACATAATTTAGGTGTTAGTTCTATTCTTCTACCTGTTATCTGTTCTATTTTGATACTGAGTTGTTGCCATGTATTTCTGAGGTGTGTGCAGTCCCAGAAGGTGTGTATGAGGGAGCCCTGGTCTGGGCAACCTCTGAAACACAAGGGAGAGATTTCAGGATAGAATGAGTTAATTCTGTCAGGGGTGAGGTACCATCTATGTTGAAGTTGTATAGCAGATTCCCTAATAGAGGCTGTTTTGGTGCATTTTCTTAGGTTATTTGCCATGCTGTCCCATTGTTCCGTGAAGAAGGATTCATCAAGATCTGACTCCCATTGCAACATTTGGCGTGTTTTGTCTGGTAAATTGTGTTCATTTAGGTTTCTGTACATTCTAGATACCAAGCCCCTTTCTCAAGGTGAAGTAAGACACATTTTTTCAAATATTGTGAAGGGGGTTTGGAGGTTAAGAGAAGTTTTTTTGATAGAATAGTTTGATATTATTGTAGTCTGAGAGATCAGTATCTTTAAGTTTATATTCTGATTGCAAATCTAAGAATGTGCGAAAAGTATTGTTTTTAGTGAATGCTTTAAGGTTAGATAGATTGAGGAGTTGCCAAAGAGAGTATTGGTTAGAGTGTAGGTCAGGGGGGGAAAATAGGGGGTCCCCCAGGAAGGAAGCTAGGGGGGGGGGAGTTCTGAGGATACATTAAATTTATGTTTATGTCTGTGCCACAATAGTAGATCCTGATGTACCACTCTGTTGAGGCTGCCCATTCTTTGTGTTTTAATAGATTTGGACCATAGAAGGCCTTGGAGGTGGAACAGTAGGACAGACTGTTCCTCAAATTCTAGCCACGGGATATGATTGGAGGGTGCATACCATTGTGCGAGTTGTGTATACCTGGCTGAGAGATAGTATAGCCATAGGTTGGGAATACCCAACCCGCACTTCGATTGAGGTCTAAACATTAGTGCATAACCAAATCTGTGTTTTTTATTTTGCCATATGAACTTATTTATATCTCTCTGTACAGAGTCTAGAGTGCTTTTAGGTACCAGGATAGGGAGCGATCTAAAGAAGAACAGTAGTTTTGGCAATATAACCATCTTGGTGGCAACTATCCTACCCATAAAAGATATATGGAATGCTGACCAGGACTTGAGTAAGTCTCTGATGTTTTGAAGTAATCTAGGGTAATTTTTGTGGTATAGGGTTTTGTAGGACGGGGTGATATGAATGCCCAAATAACGAAAGGATTCCAAACTCCACTGAAAGGAAAATTTCTCTTTCAATGAGGCAGTCAAATCGGGGGAGCAATTAATTGGGAGGGCAGAACATTTAGATAGATTTATGCTTAAACCTGAGAGGTCGTGAAACGTATCTAACGTCTCGATTAGGATTGGTAGCGAAATTAGCGGATCAGTGAGGAATAAGAGGACATCGTCCGCGTAGAGGCTTAGCTTGATGAATATCTAGACTAAGTAGAAGGGTGGATCTAGCATGAAGGTTGGAATCTTGAATGATGTTTGTTGTTAATCTTATATTATCTGTAATTTGCCTGTCTGGGATAAAACCTGATTGATCAGGGTGAATAAGGGGTGAGATGACTGAGGCCAATCTGTCTGCTAATATTTTGCCGAAAATTTTTAGGTCATTGTCTATAACTGAGATCGGACGGAAGTTCTGGGGGGTTGAATGATCTTTGTTTGGTTTTGGAAGGAGAGACATATTCGCAAGGAGCATTTCAGAAGGGAATTGATTGCCTTTTAGGATGTGGTTGAACAAATTCATAAGGTGGGGAATTAATACTGGTGCAAACTTTTTATAGTAGGATGAGGAAAAGCCGTCAGGACCGGGGGCTGTGGAGGTCTTTAAAGAATTAAAGAATTTATGATCTTGCCTATTTCTGTTTCAGAGCAGGGTGCATTCAAGGCCTCTTTTTGTTGGGTTGATAGGGAGGGAAGCGGGATTTCATCAAGCCATTGCGTCGAGGATGGCTTCGGTGTGTTTTGTGGAGATGACAGAAGTTTCTTGTAAAATTTCAAAAAGACCTCCATGACTTCTTTAGGATGGGAAATTAGGTTGCCTGCAGAGTTTCTCAGTTTATAGGTATGGGGGGGTTTTGTGGATTGGTTTAGTTTCCTGGCAAACATGGTGGAGGTAGAGTTACTATGTAAAAGGAACCTAGCTTTAGACCATCTAAGGGCTTTTTCTGTATCTGAGGTTAGTAGAGTGTTTAGGTCCGTACGTTTCTCTTGGATATGTTTTAATATATCATTGGAGGGGGATTGATTATATTTATGATATAGTTTATCTAGGTCTCTAGTTGTTTTTATCAGTCAGCTTATTCCTGTTTTTAATCGAGGCCAACTTAATAAGATGGCCTCTCATGACCGCTTTGTGGGCCATCCAAAGAGACGTGGGAAGAATGTCAGGGGAGGAGTTAAGAAAAAAATATTCCTCCATTTTGGATGTTAGCTGTTGGATATTCAGATAATCTGTTAGTAGTGCATCATTGATGCGCCATTTGTGAGGGGTGTCAGCGAGGCCAATTTTAGAGGTGGTGAAAGATACAATCTGGTGATCTGACCAGGGGCAAGAATGGATGTCTGCTTTTGATGAATTAGCGACTAGAATTGGGGTGCTGAAGATGTAATCTAATCTAGCAGAGCAATCATGAGGGTGAGAGTAAAAGGTGTAATTTTTGATACCCACGTTGTGGGCCCGCCACGTGTCAATGAGTTGGTGGGTGAGTAGTATGCGATTTAAAGTTTTAGGGAAGGCTTTGGATAAAGGTGCTACTTTGCTTCTATCTAGGGATGAGTGAGCAGCTAAATTAAAGTCCCCGCCCACAATCAAATGGGGGGAGGAGTATTTATCTAAAGTGTCAAAAAACTTTGAGAAAAATGTTGCATGAGCTTCATTGGGTGCATATACCGAGGCTATTGTGATTAGACGTCCTCCTATAGAGCCCTTAATAATCAAAAAACGACTTTCTGGGTCTCTGAAGACACTATGGGTTTCAAACATAACTGAATTTTTGATAAAGATGGCAGTTCCTCTTTTTTTGGAATCGAAAGTTGTGAAATAGAATTGCCTATAAGTTTTGTCAAAAAATTTGGGATGCTTGGATACAGCGAAGTGGGTTTCCTGCACTAATATTATGTCGGCACCCAGTCTTTTATAATGACGGAAGGCCTTTTTCCTTTTTTGGGGAGAGTTTATGCCATTGGCATTATGGGAAATTACCTTCAATTCCATTTATAGTGTAAATAAAAGTTCTGAGGGATGACATATAGTGATAGTGGTTAGCACTGTCTGTGTCATGGGGTTTGGAAATGTAAAACTGTGACAGGTTGTATACCAAGAGTACAAACCCGCAATCGCATTGCGTGTATCTACTAAGTATAAAGAAACATATGATAGTGTAGCATTAACCTTAGTTGAGAAATACTTGCCAAGTCTATAACTAAACACTTTGTTATTACTGCGAGACTTGAGTGTAATAAAGCACAATAAAATGAACCGTACAAACATTGTTACTGTAATTATAAAGCAACTAATCATGTTATAAAACTGTGAACATTGAGTAAACCAAAAAAAGGGGTCAAACTGAAGAGTGCGAATGTTCGGCGGTGAAATGTTATATAGGGGAGCCAGAAATTAATACAATCCTTAATGAAGGGGTCTAAGGTGGAGCCAAGGTATCATTTGCGGGTCAGTAAAAGTATAGATTAGAGAGAAAAAAAAGGAAAATTAGAGAACCCATCAGTTTCTAGTAACTTTCACGGATTCGCGAATCTCTAAGTTGATCTCATCCTTCTTTGATCGTATCTTGAGGACGGGGTGGCCCAAATGGGAGATGGGTGTGGAGTAGAAGGTGGTCTCGGGGACGCCTCTGGATCAAGCAATCCCAATTTAATTAGGAGCTCCTTGCCCTCTGTGACGTTGACAACAGAGTAGACAGTTCCATTATGAGGTGCGGTTAGTTTAAATGGAAAACCCCATCTATATCTGATGCGGGCCGATTGTAGGATCGATGTTACTTCCCTCATCTTGCGTCTTCTCTCAAGGGTGGCCTGTGAGATGTCAGGGTATAGTTGGATCTTTGTGCCCTCAAACTCGATATTGCGCGAGTTCCTTGCGGCCCTTAATATATTCTCCTTGGTGATAAAGTCCTTCATGCAAAGGATAATGTCGCGGGGTGGTTTGTCTATAGGAGGTTTAGGACGGAGAGCCCTGTGGATTCTGTCGCAGGTGAAGGATTGAGGTGGGGTGTCAGGAAGAAGAGAATGAAACAGTTTTGAGACAGCCGGCATCAGGTCCGTCACCGACTCTGGAACTCCGCGTATTCTCAAATTATTCCTTTGATTTCTATTGTCCAGGTCCTCGACGTGAGCCTGTAGATAGGAGTAGTTTTCCGCCAGCAACTCAAAATCCTTCCTTAGATCATTGTGGGCTAAGGTGCCGTACACACGGCCGAGGTTCTCGCTGAAAATCAGCGAGAACCTCGCTGGAATGCACATTCCAGCGAGGACCTCGGCCGTGTGTACGGTCTCGGCGAGCTTCCCGTCGGGAAGCCCGTCGAGCCGAAATAGAGAGCACGCTCTCTATTTCCTCGACGGCCCGCCCGGAAGAATGGCTGGTTGCCATTCCCGACGGGCGGGTCGCCGAATTCGACGGCCGGGAGAGAACCTCGACGGGCGGAACGATGTGTTCTGCCCGTCGAGGTTCTCTGCCGTGTGTACACGGCCTAATGCTAATTCATCATGCTTTGTTTCTAACAAGTCTGTGCGACCACCCAAGGATGCTATCTCCTGCTGCAATGTGCTAGTGGATGTTTTCAGTTCTGAGTGGAACTTGTTTGCTAGCTTTTCATACATTATGGTGAGACTGGCATCCAGATCTGATTTTGTGAGCTGTGCAGATGGTTCACAAACCTGTTTACGCGGAGTTGCGCATTGAGAAGTCTGCGAGAATGTCGGAGAGGCCTGCGGCGAGGGATGGGAGCCGTTCTGGGACATCTTGCCTTTCGATTTGGAGCGGAGCAAGATGTTAGTTGGGGTATGTTTTGATCGGCGACCTCGAGTCCTGTAGTTTCCAGGCATGCACAGAGGTGTACTGTGGGGGTGATGGCAGTTTTCAGGCATTTTCAGGCGTTATAGACGAATAATGTGGGCACCGTAAATATGTTACATTCCTCCCTGAATCTTTTACATAGAGTCGCTGTGGTGTCGCATCACGCAAGCGACCCCCCTTAGTGGAGATTGTGTCTTCTAGCTCATGCTGACATTTTTATATCAAAGTTTGAATTTGCTGCCATCTCTTATATGTGACGACCGGTGGCAGAGGTATCCCCGCAGAGCAAGTGGTGGTCTCAAGGTAATAGAATTGGCAGCGGCTGTAGTATGTAGGAGATACCTGAGACAGCTAGTGAAGATGATGATTTGTTAAACAGGGGACACCAGTTCCAGTGCTGTTTTGAGAGGCTGGATTAACTATATGCTGGGTCTTCAAACTGCTGGACTGCTCCCCCGATCCGTCCCCAGGGTCAAACTAACTGTCTGAGGGTGGCTTCCCAGGGCTGGTCACAATTCAAACAAGGTCCGGGAGGATGAGGAGGCTGCAGTTAGGCCTGGGTGCAGCAAGATGGCCGCCGTACACCCCTGTGGCTGAGGACCTGTGTACAGAGGACTGCGCCCTGATCCCCTTCAGCGTTGCCCACGGATCGTTGGGGGCCCCACTGGGTGGAATACGGGGGGCCCGATGTGCAGCCGCGGAATGTGGGTCCCGATCCCGGACAGACAGCAGGCCTCATAGGCCTCAAGATGGCGGGCGGACAGCGGCAGGTGGAGCCGGCCGGGAGCGCGATTGCGTGCAAAACCTCCAGCACCGGCTCCCGGGGGAAGCCAGACACCTACCAGGAAGAGTCCAGGGCTCCGGGAACACCGCCGGCTCCCGCAGGGGGTCCCGCCAGCAGAGTAGGCCTCAAGATGGCGGCCGGGCGCGGAGGAGGAAGGAGCAGACGGGGAGCCGGAGTTTACAGGTACCAGACTCGCGGGGATCTGTGGGCATAGGCCAGGCACTGACCTGAGGGATCCTGATGTTGTGTGGGGATCCTGTCTGCATACCCCGGAGGATCCGAGGGTTTCGTAGGCCCAAGATGGCGGCCGGGCTGTGATGGAAGGTGCAGGCCAGGAGCCTAGATGTGGCTGATGCCGCTCTGTTTGAGTCCTGATTTTGGCTGCCAGGCGTTTAGGAGTATCTGGGAGGCAGGTAGAAATAATTTAGTGCCCCAAAATCTGAGCTGAGCGGTGGATGCCTTAGGATTCAATTCAAGCCGCTCATCCACCTTTACAAACATCTCAGCGTCTTCTACCCCTTTATTTTAACAATCCTTACATTGGCTGACACTCGACTAACCCCCCCCCCCCCCCCCCAAAGATACATAACTCTCCTATGGGAAAAAAAACAAGTTGCGCTAAACATTGTAAACAATAAACATACATATGTATAATGTGGAGACCAGTTAAAGAGGAGGTTCACCCTAAATATTATCTCTCCCATGCGATCCAGCATACTGGCGTCAACTGTGAAATCTTTAATTTTTATTTCTTTCCCCCCGTGGTGGATGGTGCCTGTATAGCGCGTCCCAGCTTCCGAAAATACCCGATTTAGGACTCGGGTATTTCCGGCGCATTGCGGCGCCTGCGCACAGACCTAGGAGCTGACCGCGCAGGCGGGTCACGCCCTCCGAAAAAAGCCGACATAGGACTCGAAGAAATACGGCGCCTGCGCAGTCAGCTCCTAGGTCTGTGCGCAGGCGCCGCATTGCGCCGGAAATACCCGAGTCCTGAATCGGGTATTTTCGGAAGCTTTGACAAGCTGTATAGGAGCCATTATAAATAAAATTTACGTTGGCAGAATGGCACCGACAGGCACATCAACGTGTATATATACGTTGGTGCCTTGAGGTGGGTCGGGCGTCCGATCAGGACCCCCCCTCCGGTACATGCGGCGGTCCCCGCGGCTGTTTGAGCGATCCGGCAAGAGGGGGCGGCTATTCGTTTTTGTCCGCCCCCTCCGGATCGCTCTCAGCCAATGCGCTCTCCCCCTGCAGTGCACTTCCTCCTCCTGTGTAAACACAGGAAGGAGGAAGTGATGTGATCTCTCCCTCTGCGTTTTTTTTCAACCACCGCTGAGGAGAGAAGACATCACCTAGTAAGTCTGCAGAACACTACACTGACACACACTACACACACTACACGCAGGCACGTTTAACCCCCGCGATTGCCCCCCCCCCCCCCTGTCAGTGTCACTGAATGCAGTAACCGTACATGTATGATTACTGTATTTAGTGACAGTCAGTGTTAGGTCCTGGGTAGCCCCCGTACCCCCCCCCCCCCCAATAAAGTTTTAACCCCTTGATCACCGCCCTAGTTAACCCTTTCACTCCCTATTGCCAGCATCACTAAGCGATCATTTTTCTGATCGCTGTATTAGTGTCGATGTTCCCGCTAGGTAGCAAATTTTTTTTATTGCAATTTTTTTTTTTTTTTTACGAAAGACATGTGGCTAAATACATTTTGGCCTAAATGTTTGTCTAAAATTTAGTTTATTGATTTTTTTTCTTATAACAAAAAGTAAAAAATATTTGATTTTTTTTTTTTTTTTTTCAAAATTTATTTTTGTATATAGCGCAAAAAATAAAAATCGCAGAGGCGATCAAATACCACCAAAAGAAAGCTGTTTTTGTGGGAAGAAAGGACGCACATTTTGTTTGGAAGCCATGTCGCAATTGTCTAAGCGACGCAGTGCCGAATTGTACAAACCCCTTGGGTCATTTAGCAGCATATTGGTCCGGTCCTTAAGTGGTTAAAGAGGCAGTAAACCCTGCAAATGAAAAGCCTAATGGGCAAGTATGCCACTTTAATTGCAAAACAATCCAGCAATGTCGCCTGTGTAGGCAGCGTCCATCTTCTGGCCACTCGTCCTTCCAGGCCGCGTGACGCCACTCCTGCGCACGCGCACGGAGGCCGCCATTAAACGGCACATGCTTGGGAAGAAACGGCACTTGGTTTAGTTTCTTCCCCGCGTATGCATTATTAACATTTTTTGCAAACTACAAGTGAAATATCTACTAAACTGCACACGTTTTGGAGATATTTCCACTACCTATACACACGCCTTATTCTAGGCTTGCCTATAGGTAGAAGTCGCAAAAATGGTTTACAACCACTTTAAACTTCTCCAAATTTTGTCCCTGACCTGTCTGGTGTGTTCCTTGGCCTTCATGATGCTGTTTAGGTTCTCTAACACAGATATAAAATTACACACAGGTGGACCACATTTGGTAATTAGGCGACTTCTGAAGGCAATTGGTTCCACTAGAGAGGGGTATCGGGAGTAAAGGGTGCTGAATACAAATTCACGCCACACTTTTTTCAGGTATTTATTTGTAAAAATTTTGGAAACCATTTTTATCACTTTATTTTCATTTCACAATGATGTGCCACTTTATGTTGGTCTATCACAAGAAAATACATTTACGTTTTTGGTTGTAACATGAAAAAATTTGGAAAATTTCAAGCGATATTATGAATAATTTTTCAAGGTACTGTATATTTGCATGCCAATTTTAAAATGGTTTATTGGCATAATTTTACTCTTCTAAGAGCTTTTTAATCTTTATTTTGAATGTGACCAGCACCAGAGGACCTCCTGCTGATGTTTCTCTGCAGACCGGCTGGGAGAAATCTAGGTCAGCAACGTTACTTCATACACAATCCTCCCAGTCTAACATATGTTAAGGAGAGAAATTGGGCCACATAGGATAATTCCGTTTTAAAAAGTGGCCATTTTATAATAAAAGCAAATAGGATCAAAATAACGCAGTGGCATCAGCAGAGCCATTTTATTTAATAAATGACCACTTTTTAAACTGAATTATACTATGTGGCCCAATTTCTCGCCTTAACATATGTTAGACTGGGAGGATTGTGTATGAAGTAACGTTGCTTAAACCTATGGTGGATACCCATTGATGTCAATATAGTGGAATATCGTCGCCTGGTCTCACTGCCTGGCCCCATTGGAAGCTGTGCTTGCTGTACCTCTCCATGGGTGTGTCACACCAACCAGCTCATTCGAT
Organism: Rana kukunoris; assembly: GCA_029574335.1. NCBI lineage: Eukaryota > Metazoa > Chordata > Amphibia > Anura > Ranidae > Rana > Rana kukunoris. The sequence continues at coordinate 587,749,583 of CM056049.1, read as the reverse complement.
CTTTCAGGCATATGTCCTGCTGGGTCCATCTTGTCTGGTAAGCCTTTGATCTTCATGGTGGTGGATTGCCTACAGACAACTACCGTATTTATCGGCGTATACCGCGCACTTTTTATCCCTTTTAAAATCGGGAAAATCGTGGGTGCGTGATTTACACCGATCCCTGCTTCCCGCGCTGTTTGAAGAAGCCGCCCCTCGCGGTCACGCCCTGTGCCGCCTCCTAGCCTTTATGCAAGAGAAGCCAAGTGTGCCCGAGTGTACTGCGCTCGGTATATGGCGGCGGCGTTCAAACACAGTGCGGGAAGCAGGGATAGCAGCGCGGGAGAAGCGGGGAAGGACACCACGAAGGCCACAGACGGACACCGGACAAGGCCGCCGATGGACGCCGGGCAACTGTAAGTAACTAACTGTAAACTGCCAGTATTTCTTTTTTTTTTTTTTTTTTTCCTTAGGATTCCCTTCTAGGTTGGGGTGCACGCTATACGCCGGTGCGCTCTATAGGGCCATAAATATGGTATATACAGAGTCACTTTTATCACAGTGGATCCATTTTGGACTATATATTTAATTTGTTCACTAGCACTTTTTTGGTTTTATTTCCATCTTTGGTGCTTCACTTTGTACACATTTTGGATCATGTCCAAATTTTGAATAACACAATTTTGTTCAGTCAATGATTGCGTTTTATTATCACTTTGATTAATAAATTGCATAGTTTTCATATTATGTGTGCAATTTAATTTATTAAGTTTAACACAGTTTTTATGTACACTTATCTTTTGAGCGCCACACTTTCTCTTTTCCACTTGCTTTATATACAGTATATCTGTTGTGCAGGCAGCTACCGTATTTATCGGCGTATAACACGCACAGGCCTATAACACGCATCCTAACTTTAGGAGGGACGTTTCAGTAAAAATTCTTTCCATAGCACCCTGCGTATAACACGCAGGCACAGTTTACCCTCTATTTTCAGGGTAAAAAAGGTTAGCGTTTTACGCCAATAAATACAGTACTTATATTCATTCTTGACAGCGCGGTTTTCCTTTCACCTTTTTATATCCAGTGTTTAGCTGTTCGCTCTAGGGTTGTCCCGATGCCTCTTTTTAGGACCGAGTACAAGTACGGATACTTTTTTTCAAGTAGTCGCCGATACCAAATACCGATACTTGTTTTAAATGTGTCCCCAAATGCAGCCGTGTCCCCCCACAAATGCAGCCGTGTCCCCCCACAAATGCAGTCATGTATGTCCCCCCACAAATGCAGTCATGTATGTCCCCCACATATTGCAGTCATGTCCTGTCCCCCACATATTGCAGTCATGTCCCCCCACATATTGCAGTCATGTCCCCCCACATATTGCAGTCATGTCCCCCCACATATTGCAGTCATGTCCCCCCACATATTGCAGTCATGTCCCCCCACATATTGCAGTCATGTCCCCCCACATATTGCAGTCATGTCCCCCCACATATTGCAGTCATGTCCCCCCACATATTGCAGTCATGTCCCCCCACATATTGCAGTCATGTCCCCCCACATATTGCAGTCATGTCCCCCCACATATTGCAGTCATGTCCCCCCACATATTGCAGTCATGTCCCCCCACATATTGCAGTCATGTCCCCCCACATATTGCAGTCATGTCCCCCCACATATTGCAGTCATGTCCCCCCACATATTGCAGTCATGTCCCCCCACATATTGCAGTCATGTCCCCCCACATATTGCAGTCATGTCCCCCCACATATTGCAGTCATGTCCCCCCACATATTGCAGTCATGTCCCCCCACATATTGCAGTCATGTCCCCCCACATATTGCAGTCATGTCCCCCCACATATTGCAGTCATGTCCCCCCACATATTGCAGTCATGTCCCCCCACATATTGCAGTCATGTCCCCCCACATATTGCAGTCATGTCCCCCCACATATTGCAGTCATGTCCCCCCCACATAATGCAGCCATGTCATGTCCCCCCCCACATAATGCAGCCATGTCATGTCCCCCCCCACATAATGCAGCCATGTCATGTCCCCCCCCACATAATGCAGCCATGTCATGTCCCCCCCCACATAATGCAGCCATGTCATGTCCCCCCCCACATAATGCAGCCATGTCATGTCCCCCCCCACATAATGCAGCCATGTCATGTCCCCCCCCACATATGCAGCCATGTCATGTCCCCCCCCCACATATGCAGCCATGTCATGTCCCCCCCCACATATGCAGCCATGTCATGTCCCCCCCCACATATGCAGCCATGTCATGTCCCCCCCCACATATGCAGCCATGTATGTCCCCCCCCCACATATGCAGCCATGTATGTCCCCCCTTGCTCGGAGAAGGGGAGTGTCAATACACGGCCATTTACAAGTATTCAGAATGAATGCTTGTAATGTGTGCTATGCGATTGTGCAGGGGGATACGGCGGTATGCGGCAGCGGCGGCGTCAGCATATCTAAAAAGGTATGAGGGACGCATCGCTGCAATATGGGGGGGAAGTATTCTATTTCAGTATCGGGGGTATTTGCGGGAGTACAAGTACTCCCGCAAATACTCGGCATCGGTCCCGATACCGATACTAGTATCGGTATAGGGACAACCCTAGTTTGCTTGGTGTCTGTCTTTGATGGCCGTAACTATGTTGTGAGCATTAAAAACTGTGCAGACACTTTCTCATGAACAATTTTATTTGCCTACGAATTTAACCATATTTAGAAATTTTTCTGTGGACGCACTATTGTCACCCCTGGGTTAAGATGGTAGGATGTGTGAACATGAGTGTTTTTCTATGTTGCCCTGTGCATGATCTGCATTCTTTTCAAATAATGTTGAAAGCAGCTGGGGGTATCTGAGGTGAAACAAGTGTGTTATCTCTCTGGCACAGAGGCCAAGCACATTAAAGAACCAAGCTCTTCTTTTTCTTTTTTTTTTCTGTTCTTTGCATTAATAAAAAAAAGGGGGGGTGGGGGACTCACTGCCTGGTTGCCAAGGGCTGCTGCACTGTGCAGTTTGTTCTTTGCCTTAGACCCCTTTCACACTACTGCGACAAGTCGGTCCAAAGTAGTCCAGGGACTACTCTTGAAGTCTTACTGAGATGAATGGTTGTCATTGGAAATCATGGGGAAAAAAATGCGTAGTGCAGCAGCCCTTGGCAACCAGGTAGTGTTTGTTTGTTTTTATTATTTTTATTTATTCACCGTAGACTGACCAGAACTGATACTGACCCAATTGCTAAGCTTTAACTGCATAAGATTGCTCAATAAACCTGTCCCTTTGTTGCTTATTTAGCCTCGAAGCACATATTTTTCCTGTTTAATCAGACATTAGAGAGATTTTAATTGGCATCTCTGAGATGCATCTTGTTGGAGAAAAAAATGAAAGTACGGTGCTAAATTTCTAGGCTGCCAATTCTAAAGCTGGCCATGGAGGGAGGTCAGCCATGATCTGATCACTGAAAGATCTATTAAAAAATAGTTCATGCTGTTCGCTTGCTTTCCTGATTAAGCGCAGATTAAAAGGAACTTGTCATGAGACTGATACATGGCCTGCCACTGCCGATCTCCTGCTGAAACATTTTTAATTGCCCGGTTACAATGGTGACTTTATATAACATTGAGTCGGGACGAGTGGTCTCGGTACCACCTGATTGTTTAGAAGATATACAGTCCTTTCCCTTCCATCATTCCTTGTAAAAGATCTGCCTATGTTACACCTGGTACTCCTGATTACACAGAAGATTCGAGTGATGATATCCTTTTAATACATTGTGTCCTGTACACAATCCGGTGTTGATGTTTTGAAAAGTGAACCATCTGCAGGTACCCACATGCACATACAGTGGATATAGAAAATACTGTATAACACGCACCACAATTTTAAGAGGGAATTTTCTGGAAAAACTTATTTTTTTTCCAATTAGTAAATGCAGTTAAAATTTAAAGATAAGAAGCAATGTACAGCAAGCAATGGTAGTGTCCGAGATCCAGGAAGCACAATGGGTTAAGGTCTCAGGACTCAGAGCAGCTCCTATGTTCAAGGAGATACACAGTACCTTAGGGCTTTTAGCTGTCAGCACTCAATGTTGGAACTCTCAGACGCAGGCAGTACTGACCGGGACTGTAGCGCGGCTTGGGGCTTCTATTCCCAAATATTCAGCAGTCTGTGGTGAAGGGGAGCGTGAGGAAACCCTTAAACGTGGGCAGCGCTGGCCGATACTGTAGCGCGGCTAGGATGGGAACAAACACACGCGCACGCCGTCTCCGTTCCTCTATGGTGGGTGACGTCACACGTCTGTGACGCTGGCTGCCATCGGAGGAGACATGCAATGGATGGACAGTGCCGTCATCTCCTCTCCACTTGGCTAAGAGGAGATGACGGCTCGGTGATTTCCGGCGTGGGCTCGTCCCCCTCCGATGTATGCTATCGGCGTATAACATGCACCCACGATTTCCCCCTGATTTTAGGGGAAATAAGTGAGTGTTATATGCTGATAAATACGGTAATCACCCCCTTTAAAATCACATTTTGTTGCTTTGCAGCCTGAGATGAAGACGCACGGTTTTTGTTTTTATCCAGCTGTATTTACTCATTACTCATTTACTGTATTTAGCATCCAAATGAAAGATCTAACACCAACATGACAGAAAAAAAATCAAAAGCATAATCACTGAGTTAGAAAAAGGATTACCCCCATTTGTCAATATTTTGTTGAACCACGTTTTGCTTTTTAAAAGGGTTGTAACCACTTGAGGTTTTTCACCTTAAAGTGTTACTAAACCCACAACAGTAATATCTTTCTGTATATGCAGCATAGCATGCTTGTTATACTCGCTGTGGAACTTAAGGGGTTAATTTTCTGCATTGTGTAAAAAGCCATTTTTATCCTGTGTGCACAGATCCTCCCCCTCCTGCACTGTCTATCTGGGGAAGGTCAGCTAACACGCAGGCAGGATATCCAACCTGCACATGCTCAGTTGTGTCTTTTTTTTTTTTTTATGCTGGAGCGAACATTTAACTTTTTCTCAGCTAGCCAGGTCTCAGGATATTGGCATCACACATGTGGACATGTATACAGGCTGCAGTGGAAATCTCCTCCTACCGTTCAGTGAGAAAGTGGTGAAACCTGCCAGCTCCTTCCCTGCTTCCGCACCTACAACACATTGCATTATATTCAATTTGTATTTAAAAAAATTCTAGTATACCTTTTCATGCATTCTTCTGGATGGTCCACTAACATCACTAGTCCTTTCTCGGTAGAGGTTTTTCGGTCTAGAAAACATTGTGCTCTCGTAGTAATGAGTGAGGGCATTGCTGTCCAGGACTATTGTGAGCCCAGGCTTGCATTATGACCTCACCTAGAGGACATGTCTGATGGCCCAGGCTCTCAGGAAGCATGTTAAATGTCAAGAGACTGGAAACGGCTAAGGAATGAGGGTATTGCAGCCAGAATTGCTTTAATTGTACACCTGCTGAGTATCACTTATTTATATTTTTATTTTTAAAAGGTGTAGTTAGTTTTTTTTTTTTTTTTTTTACACAAGATGCACATAAACAATGCACCCTTATATCCTATTAAAGTGTAGCATTAGGGGCCATCTGTGTACAATAGGGGAGATTTCCCTTTACTTCCTGTCCCATAGTAAGACTTGTTTCACAAAGGCTTCAGCTTGTATAAGAGCTGTGTGAACCGCAAAGGTTTAAAAAGCCTCTGCAGAGCTTTTTGAAACCTCTGAAGCCTTTAACCACTTAAGACCCAGACCAATATGCAGGCAAAGGACCAGGCCCCTTTTTGCGATTCAGCACTGCGTCGCTTTAACCCCACAAATAGCTTTCTTTTGGTGATATTTGATCACCTCTGCGTTTTTTATTTTTTGCGCTATAAACAAAAATAGAGTGATATTTTTGAAAACAATGCAATATTTTTTGCTATAATAAATATCCCCAAAAAAGATATAAAAAAACTTTTTTTCCTCAGTTTAGGCCGATGTGTATTCTACTACCTATTTTTGGTAAAAAAAAAAAAATGCAATAAGCGTTTAACGATTGGTTTGCACAAAATGTATAGCGTTTACAAAATAGGGGATAGTTTTATGGCATTTTTATTAATAATTTTTTTTTTTTTTTACTACTAATGGCGGCAATCAGCGAATTAAAAAAAAAATTGTGACTGCGACATTATGGCGGACACATCGGACAATTTTGACACATTTTTGGGACTGTTGTCATTTTTCACAGCAAAAAGTGCTATACAAATGCATTGATTATTGTGAAAATGACAATTGCAGTTTAGGAGTTAACCACTAGGGGCGATGTAGGGGTTAAATGTGACCTTGTGTGTTTCTAACTGTAGGGGGCAGGGCTGGACTTTTGACGTCACTGATTGTCTTTCCCTATATCAGGGAACAGACGATCGGTGACACTGCCCCTTGCTACAGCTACTGTGACCGGTCGGTTCACGGAGCTTCGGACCGAGTCGCGCCCGTGACCCACGGCTGGGCACTTAAGAGGACGTACAGGTACGTGCTTGTGCCATTCTGTCGATGTATATTGGCGTTAGGCGGTCCTTAAGTGGTTAAAGTCCCATTCAGCTCCAGTTTGCAATTACTGAACACTGATCCTAATGGGAGTGCCGACTGACACTTTGAGCAAGCTGCTAGTTGCTTCTTTAACGTGATAGTTGGCTTTGCCATTAAGATCTGTGTATAATATTTCCATACAGCAGCTGAAGGGCACTTTAAAGGCTTTGAAAAAGCTGCCTGAAACATGCCAAAAGCTTTGCAAAAAAACAAAAAAAATTGAAGCCCAAATGAAACGGGCCTAACTGAGGTAATCCTAGTGTGTCACCACTATTTCTTTTTGAAAGATTTCCCTCTCCTATTGTTTGGGGGGCAACCCAAAACGTGGGATTTTCTTTTAGTTTTTTTTTTTTTTAACGGTAAACGGGGCAAATCGGGAGGGTAAATCTGTCTGTAGGTACCAGTTTAGTGTATCGTAAGTAAATACAGGTCATGTAGCCATCAGGAAATACTTTGAGAAACAATTGAAATGTAGTAACATATTTCCAAAATGACATAAGTGAAGCTAGGTCTGTATTCCAACTTTTTTGTTGGTACAATATAAGTTGGAAACTCTTTTCAAACCTTGCACTTGGCCCAACCTTCTTTTTTATTTTCAATTTAAAGTTTTCAAGTAGAGTATTGAAAATAAAGTTGTAAAAATTGCATTTTGTTATAACTGTTTATTCGATGGAAAAATAAATATAGTTGGTAACAATTTGTAAATTCACAAGTAATATTAAAATCTTCTTGGGTAGATTTTTTAAGTGTTAATATAATGTACATTGCACATAGCTGGTAGACTGTTCAGGCTGCACATTGGAACAAATTATACTGGAGAATGTCCAGTTCCGGACAATGATGCCCATTCATAGACACTAAGTGACTTGGAACAAAGAGGGGTTTCATCAAGGCTCTTTTATAGTATGGGAATACTCCTGTTTGGAAAGACACTGGCGTCAGTGTGTTTACAAATGAGAAAACATGAGGACCGCAATGTGGACATTTTTGCTTTTTTTTATTTAATTTTTCTCTCCGCTCCAAGCTGGGTATAAATGCTTTCCTTCCTCAATCGAGAATAAAAGGGTTGGCTTTGAAAGAAAAGTGTACCCAAAAAGTATGTTGGGTTAGTTACTAGGAGATTATCTGCCTCCTATATGCATTAGTAATTTTTCAGATTTCTCCTTAAAGTGGTTCTGATGCCGCGTACACATGACCATTTTAAATGGTCTTGAATAAACAACTTTCCCCCCCCCCCCCCCCCCCCCCCAACCCGATTTTATTAAGCCTGCCTTGCTTACACCCGATCGTAGAAAAAAAATGCTCGAGCAAAGAGCGGTGACGTACAACGACCCTATAAAGGGGAAGTTCCATTCGGATGGCGCCACCCTTGGGGCTGCTTTTGCTGATTTCATGTTGGTAAAAGTTTGGGAGACGATTTGTTTTTTTCAGTCTGTTACATCGTGATGAATGTGCCATCTCCCATTACGAACGCTAGTTTTACTAGAACAAGCGCTCCGCCTCATAACTTGCTTCTGAGCATAAGCGTTTTTTCACGTCGTTAAAGCCTACACACAACCTTTTTTTTTTTTTTTTGATGACGTGAAACACACTGTTTTTTTTTAACCACTTAAGACCCGGACCAATACGCTGGTAAATGACCCAAGGTGTTTTTGCGATTCGGCACTGCGTCGCTTTAACAGACAATTGCGCGGTCGTGCGACGTGGCTCCCAAACAAAATTTGCGTCCTTTTCTTCCCACAAATAGAGCTTTCTTTTGGTGGTATTTGATCACCTCTGCGATTTTTATTTTTTGCGCTATATACAAAAATAGAGCGACATTTTTGAAAAAAAAACACTATTTTTTACTTTTTGTTAAAAAAAAAATCAAATAAACTAAATTTTAGTCAAACATTTAGGCCAAAATTTATTTAGCCACATGTCTTTAGTAAAAAAAAAAATAGCAATAAAAAAAAATAGCTACCTAGCGGGAACAGCGACACTAATACAGCGATCAGAAAAATGATCGCTTAGTGACGCTGGCAATAGGGAGTGAAAGGGTTAACTAGGGCGGTGATCAGGGGGTTAAAACTTTATTAGGGGGGGTGGGGGGGCTATCCTGAACCTAACACTAACTGTTTTTTACACTGCCTGTCACACTGACACTAAATGCAGTGATTAGATCACTGCATTCAGTGACACTGTGACAGGGGGGTGGGGGGGCGATCACAAGGGGTTAATATGCCTATGTGAGTGTGTGTCAGTGTTGTGTTGGTGCACACTTACTTGTGATGTCTTCTCTCATCAGCAGCGCTGGGAAACAGCGCTGCGATGAGAGAATACATCATTTCCTCCTTCCTGTGTAAACACAGGAGGAGGAAGTGACAGGTTGGGAGCGCGCTCCCATTGGCTGGGAGCGATCGCGGGGGGGCGGGTATTCGCCGACATCCGCCCCCAGATCCCGGATCGCTCCCGGAGCCAGGGGGACCCCCCGCACGCTGCGGAGGGGGTCCCGATGGGACCCCCGAACCGCACTTAGGCGGGGACGTAAATTTACGCCCTTGTGCCTGTACGTGCCATTCTGTGGCCGTATATGTGCGTGCGGGGGTCCTTAAGTGGTTAATGACATATAATATATTTCACATCGTGAAAAATGCTCGTGTGTACGCGGCATATATTCTGCAACTAACGATTTTCATAATCGATTAGTTGGCCGTTTGTTTCGATTTATTCAGTTAATAACAATAAAAATTAAAAATAAATTATATAAATATAATTTTTTTTTTTTTTTGGCCAAAAAAATTGCCGCAAAAACACATTGCATGCTTTTCTGCAGCTTCTTCATTGAAGTATATTGAACCAAAAAAACAAAATGGCGCAGTTTTGCATTAAAATCCTTACCCTTTCCAAATACGCAGCAGCTGAAAAAAAAAATCATGGATGTGAAAGTTTCCCATAGGAAACCATGTAAATGAACTGTAGTGGGTTTCTGCGAAAAGCGTCACAGATGTGACCCAGGCTTGAGATGTTTAGTAACATAATGGGGTAAAAAAAAAAACACTAAAATTTAGTACAAAAAGAACAAATTATCGCTACTGTAAGGGGTTAAAAAAAAAAATCTTTACTGTGTGACCATAATATTTACAGTAGTGATTTTTCTCTTTTTGTACTACAAAGGGCTCATTTTTGTATTTCTTTTTTAACCCCATTATGTTACTAAACAACTCAGGCCTGGGTCACATCTGTGATTCAAAAATGCAGCTCTTGACATTTTAAATACTTCAATGGCAGAGATAGGGTTTGGGGTGTTATTGACCTCCGATCCCGCCATGTTTACATTCCTTGTGACAGTAATAACAGTGATTTAAAAAAAAAGTGTAAAAATGTAGAAATGTAAATGCACAGAATATTGGCCTGAGAGGTGGCTGAAAATATCGGTATCGTATCGGCGCCAAATCCCCTAATGTTTTATAGCATAAAGTAAATGTGTTTTTGTGTTTGTTTGTTTGTTTTTTGTTTTTTTATGTAGCGCAAAAAATAGAAACCGCAGAGGTGATTAAATACCACTAAAATAATGCTTTGTGGGGGGATAAAAGGAAATTGTATTTTGTGTACAGCGTCATATGGCCGCACAATTGTCCATTAACCACTTCCCGCCCAGCCTATAGTAAAATGACAGCCGGGCAGTGGTTGCATTATCCTGACTGAACGTCGTATGACGACCAGCAGGATAACGGCCGCCGCGCTCCTGTGGGGGCATGCATCACTGCGATCGGTGGTGCGGTGTGTTATTCTGACACACCACGGCACACCTCGGATCCTGCTCGGGACCACCAGGATGGCCATCCAAACTAGACCACCAGGGATATTCAAATCTGTGCCCAGGCAGCTGCCAATCGGTGCCCACAATGCCTGTCAGTGCCACCAGGGATGCATATCGGTGACAACCAGCAGTGCCGCTTATCAGTGCAATCCATAACTACCCATCTTTGCAGCCTTTCAGTGCCACTCATTGGAGCGGCCTTATCGGTGCCCATCAGTGAAGGACAAAACTTACTTATTTTTCAGTTTTTTTTATAACCCAAACAAAATCAAAACTTATTTTTTTTTTCAAAATTTTCGGTCTTTTTATTTGTTTAGCAAAAAATAAAAACCAGAGGTGATCAAATATCCCCGAAAGAAAGCTCTATTTGTGGGAACAAAATGATAACAATTCCGTTTGTGTACAGTGTAGTATGACCTTGTGCAATTGTCATTTAAACAGCGACAGTGCAGAAATCTGAAAATTGGCTTGGGCAGGGAGGGGGGGGTAAGTGCCTGGTATTAATGTGGTTTAAATAACGCTCTGCCGTATTGAAAAAAAATGGTCTGGTCATGAAGGGAGGGGGTTAAATCTTCTGGAGCTGAAGTGGGTAATGCTGCCCGAGTAACCTACATAAAATTAAAAAGGCATACTGTAAATGTAAAGTTAAAGCTCAACACTAGTTTCACAGAGCATTTGGTAGACACATTGATGTTACAGGAAAATACCATTTTATAATGTCTCGTTTTTCTAAGGCTTTTAACCAAGCTCCAGCACCATTGTAAAGTCCCTTTTTCCTGGGATAGCAGGCTACAGATAATCTAGAGAGAGCTTGGCCTAGCTCTAGCTATGACTCTGCTGGGGGAGGGGGGCAGAGTGTCGGCCTGTTTCTGGGAGATTGCTGCTTTTATGAAGCGAGCAGTAGGTTTACCACGCTGCTCTCTTAAAAGCCTTATAGAAATAAGATTTCAAAAACAGTTTTCATGCACGATCAATTTATTCACTTAATACAGCAAAAGTACAAAAGTGTTTAATGTATCTCCTATCGGCAAGACGGGTGAGTTTATTCTAGGTTCTAGCTGATATCTCAAGGTCATCCGTGGATCAGGTTGTTTAAAACATTTAGACCCAAAGTATTGTACCACTTTTCATACTTCGGTTTCACTGGGAGCTGTGCCAGTGGTATAGAATTTTTATAGTGTTTTTTTTGTCTGACAAGAAGTCCTAGATCTTCGGCTATTGCATCCAGTTTTCATTATCTGGGGCTCCTTCTAGTTACTGCCATTGCTGTTGTTTGAGCTGTTTGGCAGCCATGGCATATCAAAGGTGTGCACTGCAGAAATTGCCTCTTTTTTAGGGCCAATCCACACCACAAATTGCATGTTTGCATGCCTTTTGATGTGCGTTTTTCTGTATTTGCAGTGCATTTTCCCCTAAGTGTTTGCCCGTTCGAGGTCACTTTTATGTGAACTGATTCATTCCAATGCAGAAAAATGCAGCTTGCGGTGCTTTTTTTTTTTTTTTAATCTTCCCTCAATGCACTGCACTATAACGGTATGAACTATGCCCATAGGATGAGCTGGATCTTGGACTGTCTTTACCAGGGGTGCCCACATTTTTGAAGAGTGAGGGCCACTTAAGGGACTTGGTAACTGATCGCGGGCGGATGACATGTCCGTGTCCACTTTGCATATGCAGAGCAGACACAGGCACAGTCCACTCTACTCTGTGCCCTCCAATCCGCCTAGATGGAAGAGTAGGGATCCCCTTCTGTTTTGTGTGTGTGTGTTTTTTTTTTTTGTATATAGAGGATTGGATTGAAGGTAGGGGGGGTGTAAATGGACACAAGTGCTGCTCCATAGAGATGAATAGAGGGTCCAATTTGGTTAGACAAATCGCGTTAAAGGGGCCAAAGGCTTATGGTGCGCTGAGGTTTACCCACACCGCGGGTACAGTACAAAGCATCTGTTGCTTTCCTGTGGATTAGCTGAACTTTGCCAAAGACACTTTCTGAAAGGACACCAAACTGCAGGTAATTGAAGTCTATGGCTCAGTGCAGGTAACCCGTAGTTGTGCTGCACTGCAATGCCAATGCCCTAGAGTGGACGGGAAACGTGTCTCTGTGGTATTTTTTTCCAACACAGTGCACCACAACTTATGGTAGTGCTTTGTTGTGGGCTGCAACCCTGGTGTGAAGCTGTGTTGGAGTGCCATTCAAAATGAATGGTACCACAGCATACCAAGAAACGTAATGTAAATTCCCACAATGCAGTGGTGTTAATGGGCCCCGGGTACGCCTTTGCAGCTGGAAGGACATTCTGGCACTTGTGGATTCTTGTCTCTGACCTAATTTCTACATATCTAGGTGAAGCCTCTGACTACATTATAAATGTACCTTGCAGAAACCTACTTTCCCTTTGTGTGTTTTCTCTTGGGGAGGAAAGTCTTCTATAGGAGAGGTCTAGATAATTGATACTTGCGCAAAGCACAGCCAGCAATTTACACGGCTCTGCTACCTGGTTACGATGTGTCTTAAAGTATTGTTTTTCTTCTTTTTTTTTTTAAGTGCATCATGGGATGAGTAAATATAAAATTGTTAGAATATGCTGTCATAGAGATGACTAGACGGGCCTAATGGAATTTAACTTTTTCTCTTTTTTTTATTTTTAGCAAAGCATATTTTGCAACCCATTTGTACCTGGCCATTCAAACGCTAAAGAATGAACCGTGACCTATTGACTGCATAATTGCAAATGGTTGAATATCTGTTTTTTCCTTTTGCAGGTGAGACTTCCTGATGGGCCAGACACGCTCTTTCCATCTTGGGACTTATGCGTGGTTAATCGTGGAAACTGACCTCACCATGACAGGCTGCAAATTTTGGTGGAGACCATCATTGTTCGTCATTTATTTGTTTTCTTTGGCGACCGCAATAAACTCGGCAGAGACTAATAATCAGACTGCCAATTCTTCAGAGGCACTGGATTCATTACCTGTGGTCACATCAATAGTAGATCATATAATTGCGAAAGAAGGGAACAGCGTGGTCATTCAATGCAATATTGAGGGACACCCTGATCCTCATTTCCAGTGGTACAACTCCCATGGGCATCTACCTAAAGAGGAAAATGGTAAGCTTACTTAATAAATACATTCAAATAGCCCACTGCTCTCATCTTTCTCCTAGTCTCTCCATAGTCCATAAAGGAAAGTAAACTATAAAGGAAGCTGCAACCAGTTAAAAAAACACAATCCAGAGAGGCACACCTTTTTTTAATTCCCCCAACTAATGCTTATATGAAGTAATTATTCAACAAACACTTAATTTTTCATGTACGTGTGCACCCTGCCTGTTTGACTAACGCGATTTATATATTAAGATGAACGTGTCTCCCTTTGGACAACCGATAAATCTGTGTGTATGTAAATGCAAGGTTCCCCGGATTTCAGTATTAGGTGATCATATAAACTAAAGCTGGCCTCAGAACATTTTCGAAAAAGAAAATTGAACATCTGTTCAGAAAATTTCAAAATGGTTAGTGGGGTCAAACTGATGTTCTTTTTCGACTGTAGTTACGGGGAAATTCAGAGCAGGATGAAAATTGTTTTCTCAAATGAATTGTTTTTTGTCTGTGAAAAATTTACATTTTTGTGATTTAAACCTGTTTTAGTATGTCTTGAATTCCGTTCAAATAGCAGGTCTGGATAAAATTTTAAGGGCTTTAAAACCAAATTAGTTGATTCAGTTGTGGCAAGAAAGAATGTAATCAAACTGTTTGGCCAACTTTTGTCATGTTCTCACACGGGCATTCCTTGTGTCCGTTTTTTCATCCGTCCGTTGACTGGTGAAAAAATGGACATGCATGTATCTCAATGGGATAGCGGATGATCATCCGCTGGCATCCGTATTTGTTAAGCTAAGCTCTGTTTTTTAAGATGGAAGAAAACCCAATTTTTCTTCCTTTAAAAAAAAAACAACGGACGAAAAACAAATGTTAATGGACGATCCGCTTATCTGTTTTTTTAAACCTTTTTTTTCATTAAACAGACTGTATATAGCCGGTTGCTAAGGTGGGGGTCGGGAAGCCAGCCACCAATGAGTCATCAGCTGTTAGCAGGGTTCCCCGCTGACAGCTGAATGTAAAAAATAAAATGGTGAGCGTACCTTTTGAACCATACTAGGCCACGTCCTCAACATGGGGTGGTGGATACCTTTGGGGCAGGTGGGCACTCCAAAGCACCTTGCCCCCATGTTCATCGGGACAAAGGCCTCTTCCCGACAACCCTGGCCAGTGGTGTCAGGGTCTGCAGGTGGGGGGCTTATCAGAATCTGGAAGCCAGCTTTAACAAAAAGGGGGGGCCAGATCCCGCCCCCCCCCTTTTTGTGAATGTGTTTTGGGTACACTGTACTGTATTTGTACTCTCTTGGCATTTTCAGCTCTCAAGAAATGATAGGCCATCAGCAGATAAGGATTGATCAATTTTCAGATATGTTTACCATAGTTTGTAGAATCTGGCTTTTACAAAGACTAAATATACACTGATTTGGCTATTTTTATAAGAAATATAGCAGAATTAGTTTTGGCCTACATTTATGAAAGAGGGTATTCACAAAAGTTTAATAGAAACAAAGAAAAATGCCATCACAAGAAGGCTCTATCTGTGAAAATTGTTTATTTTATTCAGCTGTGTTTACACGATGCAACTTGTAACATCCAAGTGAAAGATCTGTCAAGTCAGATAAAATAAAATTCTAAAACGGAATCAGAGTAGGGGGGGGGATAACCCCCCCCCCCCCTTGTGTCAGAATTTTATTGGACCACCTTTTGTTTTAATTACAGCCTTTAGTCTGTTGGTATGTCTCTACTAACTTTGTACATCTAGACATTGCCATATTTGCCCACTCTCTTCTTTGCAGAACTGCTCAAGTTTGGTTAAATTTGACGCTGACCATTTGTGGACTGCAGTCTTCAAGTCATTCCACTGATTTTCAATTGGGTTTAAGTCTGGGCTCTGACTAAGCCATACAATGACATTCACATTTTCTATTTCATTTTTGCTGTGTGCTTTGGATTAGAAGGTAAACCTTCTTCCCATTGACAACTTTCTGGCAGAGGGCAGCAAATTTTCCTCAAGAATTCTTGCCCATCCATTTTTCCTTCTGTCCTGACAAGTGCCCAAGTCTCTGCTGCAGAGAAACATCCCCATAACAGGATGGCACCACATCCATGCTTTACTATAGGAATGGTATTTGGATGGTGAGCTGTGTTGGATTTCCACCAGACATATTTGGTGTTGAGGCCAAATAGTTTAATTTTAGTCTCGTCTGACCATAATGCCTTTTTCCAGGTGGCCTCAGAATCTTCAATGTGCATTTAAGGTAATCGGATGAGACAAAAATGTAATTATTTGGCCTCAACACCAAACAAAATGTCTAGTAGAAATCCAATACAGCTGCCCATCCAAATAACGCCACTCCTGCAATAAAGCATGGAGGTTTTCCTCTGCGGCAGGGACTGGAGCACTTGTCAGGATAGAAAAAAAATGGATGGGGCAAAATACTCATTAGTTTCATGAGGAAAATCTGCCCTTTGCCATTAAGTTGTCAATGGGGACAAGATTTACTTTCCTACATGGCAATGACCCAAAGCACACAACAAAATGACCACACAGTGTTTGAGGGAGAAACAGGTTTAAGTCCTTGCATGGCCTAGTCGCAGCCCAGACTTAAAACTCATTGAAAATATGTGGAATGACTTGAAGACCACGAAATTTACACCATCAAATTTAAGTGAACTTGTGCAGACTTGCAAAGAAGACTAGGCAAATTTTGCAAAAGTTTAGATGTGTAAAGTTGGTAGATATAAAACAAAAACTGCTTTTAATTTCAGGTTCCAAAGCAATAAAATTTGATTGTTTTAAAGGGGGTGATTCTTTTCTGTTTGTACTTTTCTGCTGTGATAAATGGTTTTGCACAGAGCAACCCTAAATCTCTTCCGGGGTCCCCTAATGGCACTCTGAGCTCCTCCTCTGACCTTGTACCACTAAACTCTCTCCCCCCCCCCCAGGTCCATACCAGGCCCTTCGGGTCTAGTATGGATTCGGATGGGATCCTCCCATGCCCCCCCCCCCCCCAATCCATACCAGGCCCTTATCCGAGCATGCAGCCCGGCAATGGAGGGGGCGAGCGAGCACTCCCCTTGAATCCTACCAGGCCACGTCCTCAATATGGGGTGGTGGGTGAGAAAGTCAAAAATCTTGCTTTCATTAAAGGAGATGTAAAGGCAGTTTTTTTTTTTTTTCCTAAAGTGCCATAGTTGGGCTGGTGCACACAGAAGGCTTTTTATCTTGATGCATAGAATGCATTAAGATAAAAAGCATTCTGTGTGTAGCAGCCCCCCCTTAATACTTACCTGAGGTCCCTCTCTATCAGCGATGTCCACGAGTGTCTCGGCTGACTCCTGCTGCTGTCAAAGTCAGCTAGCCAATTAGGGGGAGAGGGGCCGGGGCCAGACTCCATGTCTGAATAGACACAGGGAGCTGTAAATTGGCTTGTGTTCCCCCATAGCAAGCTGCTTGCTGTGGGGACACTGAACAGAAGGGAGGGGCCAGGATCACAGAAGAGGGACCCGAGAAGAGAAGGATCCGGGCTGATCTATGTGAATCCACTGCAACAGAGCAGGTAAGTAGAACATGTTTTTTTATTTTTATTGGAAAGAAACTTTAATATTAATGACATCTGATAAAAGTTAGGGCCCAGCTAGTATGTTTTGTACTTGAGATTAGCCATCCACTGCATGACTTTGTGGAAGATACAGATCTGCATTCTTAAGCATGCTGTGTCTACATTAATCGCAGAAACCCTTTTTTAATGGGCTGAAAGAATTTCCCTGTTATCTAGTCTGACAGTTGACTGTGAGTCAAACATGTCACGACAGAGTTGTAATAAGCTACAAAAACCTTCTCTGCTTTCAAGGGAAGCTAGAGCATTTTTGGTGAGCACCTATTTTTAGTTGTGAATAAAAATGTGAATATTAAAAACATTTCTTAAGGGTTTTTCACCTAAACGCATTCTATGTGTTGGGGTGAAAATCCTCCTGTGATGCAGCAGCCCCCCAGAGCCACCCTTTTACTTACCTGAACCTGATATTTCCAGCGACGGGGACGAGCGCTCCTGCCAGTGTCTCAGGTCATGATTGGATAGATTGATAGCAGTGTCTCTAGCCCTTACTCTGTACATGCACTGGAGGCTGTGGCAGGTAAAGGGGGTTCCCCGCCTTCTATTTCAAGCTAGCCCATCCAGAGGGGGTGGGAATATAAGAGTTGTCAGGCTGGCTTTGTTAGACCAATAGGATGGTCATGGGTGGTGTCGGCAGCATGGAGAACACTGCTGGCAGACCATAAAGCCCAGCCTCGGTGGTTTCAGAAAGTGACAGCAGGTACGTGTCAGGGACAGTGGGGGAGAGGTGGCAGGAGCTGGAACATGTTGCATGCTCCACCCTTTTTATACAAATGGAACATGTAACCTGTTCCAAAGGTGAACTTGGCTTTTTAAGCTCGGTTTCCACTAGTGTGACTTGTCATGTGACTTGGGACTTCAAAGTCGCATGACAAGTCATACCCCATGATTTCCAATCAGTACCGTTCATATCTGTGCGACTTCAAAGTAGTTCCTGAGCTAATTTGGTCCCACTTTGATGCGATTTGAGAACATGCATTGTTTCAAGTCGCATCAAAGTTGCGGCAAAATCTTGTGACTTGCAGGTCGCAATAATGGAAACCTAGCCTTAAGGGAAAATAGACCCCATGAAATTATGCCCATGTATGTTAGTCAGCTTATTCACAATAGTACACCTAACATAGTCCCTTTTATGTATATTTCAAACAGTCCAGTGTACAGTAAATATGACAAGCTATCTTCATTGGGCTGAGAGTTTCATGAAACTGTGAACAGATTTCATTTATGTAGCACTGATGGTCTTGCTGCTAATGGAATAGTAGCTAGCAAAATGTCATGCCAGTATTAAAATTAATCCAGGAGGGACGTTCTGTGCTGTAGTGCATTCATTACCTAGTACAAATTCTGATAGAACGTGTTATTTCAGATCTCTGTTATTTCCTGCCATTCAGACAGTGTGTTCTGACTCAGAAAATTGCAGCCATGGTACACTACTTTGTATACCCCAATAGTATAACATCAGAAATGAGCAAGTCAAATACATTAATGCTAGGTTCACACTGCTGCGAATTCAAAATCGTGAGATTTTACCGCAAATTTGCGGCCGCGATTTTCAGGGAATGCCAGTCTATAGAGATGAATTTGCATCGCACATGGATCAAACTCGCAGCGGACCCTTTTTTTTCCCCCGCAGCTTAGATTCACACTGCACTGATGTGAATTGCACTAATGGAAAACATTTTAATGACTTGCGAATTTGAGCGATCGCAACGGCTCAAATCCGCAAAAGAATTCGCAGCAGTGTGAACCTAGCCTTAAAGAACTATTGCATTAGGTGTTGGATGAGCCATTAAGAATATTAAGCAATAGCTAATGATGATTATTGGTTACGATTTACACAGCGGATGTGCTATGTTCTCAATATGTATTAATAATGTAAAGCTGGAAACTAAAAATTTCAGCACCAAGCAGCTTAATACGTAAATGTGTCTGGTCACTAAATGTTTTATTTAGCCATTCTTGTAATGCAGGTATCTCTACCTCAAAGCATAGTCAGGTTGTTGACTGGAAAAAAAAATCCCCACCCTACATCAGAGACCCATTAGAGTTCCTCCCTTTACATCAGGGACCCCATCAGCCCCCCCCCCCCCCCCCCCCCAAGTTTGCAAACTCCAAAACTTTAGGATACCATCCCAGTCCTTACTGACGCAGTCTGCACATGCCTAGACTTGGATCTGCCTGTGTTGGCTACAGCTAAAGTGACTACTAGCCTGGGTTCTCTTGAAAGCCCCCAACCCGTTAAGACTTTTCCAGTGCATTTCCCTATTACATCTGTTATTTTCCTTGTTGGGTCAATAACTATAAAAGATCTTTGCCCCTCCAAAACATTTTGCCCAAGAATACCCTATGGAGGTGGGGTTCCTAAAGGTGGGTGAGTGAGTGAGTGAGTGACAAGGCGCTTGGCCTGTCCCTATTGTGCACCCAAATGTTTTTTTGTCTCAACCAGACTTGCTGAGAGCTTCCTGGTTTTCAAAGACCCTGTAGATAAAAGGCTAGAAGATCTCTAATGCCTCGTTAACACTGAGCGCATCGGTTCGGTACGCTATTTTGGGTGTTTCCATTATGAAAGCGTGCCATAAAAGCAAACCGTACCGGACCATTCTGGGTCCTGCTTCAGATGTGGGGCCAGAGAAAGTAGAACGGTTCCATTAGGGCAGACCTACAAATACATCTCACTGGTGGACACGTTAGGAATTTTTTCTAAACCCTAAATGGTCCCTGACGGTCCGTTTTTGCAGTGGAAACGTTTACGAGAATAGACCGGTCCCATTCTAACCGCTCCAAATTTACTGACCCGAACCGTTCCGTTCAGTGGAAACAAGGCATTAGGCTTGGTTCACATTTGTGTGGGTGCAGGAGTACATGTAAATTGCATGCATTCCTGCAGCCCCACACAAAATGTGCTACTTTAAGAAAACGAGTGTGGGTGCTATTAACTCTTAATGGCATCTCACACGCTGAAAAACATGGTGCAATTACATGGCCATGTTTTCAAACGGGTACAGGTAACCTTTTGAATGAATGAATAAACTGCTGTGCACTTGCAAATGCAGAGCTACATCTATGTGAAATCCAGGGTTAAGACCTTATTCTCCCTTGCAAGTCCTGCCCTGCAACCTGCTATTGTGACTATATACATATGCCAGATCCTAGAGTTCTAGTCCAAGTTTGTCCTGGGAATCCTGCATCTGTCCTCCATTAGCTAGAGCGCTGGTCTGTGGACCCCACTCTATATTGAGTTAAAAGGTTAGCGCAAGGGTAGGACTTGTAGTTCTGCAACAGCTAGAGGGCCAAAGGTTGCCTACCCCTGGGTTAGCAGATATTTGCCAAATATAAAAAATGGGACTACAACAAAACACTACTTGGCATATAGTGAGCTTCTCTTAGTAAAAATGGCTTCAGCTTGGCCTCCTTCTCATGGGAATATCGTTGCGAACATGTTTTGTTCAGTAGGGGCTTAATCTTGGAGGCCTCTGATTAAGCCCCTACTGTGCGAAACAAGCTAGGAGGGGGTCCTCTCATGGGTAGGAGACCAAGCTGAAGCCTTTTTATTTTTACCACAAAAATTCACTATATGCCGAAACAGTGTGCAGATGGATATCATTTTGTTGTCCTCTGGCTAAGAGGCGAAAGAGTACTCAAAAGGTAAAATTTTCTGTGTAAAAGTCTACTCCTGAGGCTAAAAAGAGTTTTAATTTGGTTTCTCTCAAGGCAAAGCCTGGATCTCTGTTCCACTGTAAATCCTGGATCCCTAGGCGCCTTAAGTGAGCAAGTCCTCCTAACAATTAGGGGACTTCCTCACTTGTCATTCATCTGACATTTTATTTTTTTGTTTTAGAAAGTCGTATGCATTTGACCCAAAAAAGTAGAGGTTTCTATTCAACCCCGTTTACCGTCCTTAAAGCAAAAGTGGCCATCTGCTCCATACTAGATCTAATTATTATTATTTATTTTTTTTAACACTCAAGTACAAAAATTCGGCTTAGATTCCACCTGGTCTGTTATGGTTTCCCTCCATCTGAGAGAGTTTATGGCCTCTGTAAACATCAAGGATACTTGCATACAGATCATATTTTTTTGGGGTACATCAAGGCTACTTTAATTTCACTAATGCATAATCTTATAGATTTAAAGCCCTTACCTTTTGGCCTGTCCACTGCACTTCGGGCCTATACAAGGGTGTTTTCCCCTGTTCCTGTATTGCTTCACTCCCAGGGCATCCAAATAGTAGCTATCTGGACAACCCTTTTCTGAATAAATGGTCAACTCAGGTTCTATCAGCCACAGACCAATGGGCCGTGCAGATCTCAGAGATCTGGATAGATACTAAGGCCCGGATTCACATACATCGGCGCATCTTTATGCCGCCGAAGCGCATCTTCTTTACGATACGCCGGCGCAACGCAGAGAGGGAAGCATGGAATTCACAAAGCAAATGCTCCCAACGTTGGCGTAAGGCAGCGTAAGTGGAAGTGGGCGTGATTCATTTTAATGAAGCGTGACCCCATGCAAATGATGGGCTGAGCTTCAGACAAGTACTTAAAATGAACGGCGCATGCGTCGCACCTTGGACGTATCCCAGTGCGCATTCTCACAATCGCGTCAAAACAACTGGCTAAGATACGTCGAATCACTGCCTACGACGTGAACGTAACCTACGCCCAGCCCTATTCACGTCCTACGTAAACGATGTAAAACTTGACGCCGTTGGATCCCTGATCCATACCTTTGCATGAGTTGCGCCTCCAATATGGGAAATAACTTTACGCCGGATGTAACCCTTACGCAAATCGCTTAAAAAATGCGCCGAGCGCAAGTACGTTCGTGAATCGGCGTATCCCCTTCATTTGCATCGAAAATCAATAGGAGTGCCAAATGCGTCCAGCGTAACTATGTGCCCACTATACGCTGGCGTAGGCAAGTTACGTCGGTCGAATGAAGTCAGTTTTTAGGCGTATCTTGGTTCTGTGGGCACGGCGCACAGATACGACGGTGCATATTTACACTTGCGCGGCGTATCTCGAGATACGTCGGCGTAAGTGCTTTGTGAATCCGGGCCTAAGTCTCCAGAAATCGGCACTGAAAACATTTTCTATGCTTTTTTAGAATGTCTGGGCCTGGTCTTAGACATGGCCCTTTCCAAGGTTTTCATTTGGATACATTTTAGTCTCTTTTCTCCTCCCACATTCAGATTCTACAGTGCAGGAGCTATCTGGCCCTCCTTTTTTTTTTTTTTTTTTTTTTTGAAGGTCTTGGACCTAATGGTGTGTTTTTTTTTTTTTTTTTTTTTATGCCTAATTTCACTCAAAACTTTAGCAGCTTGATATTCTGGTAGTGTGACAAGAGGGTACAGTCTCTTAATTGTTCCATATGCCTAACCAGGCTTTTTCTAGCATGGTGTCTCAAAAGTTTGAAACAGAAACTGGAAATCCTTCTAATAGTTAGGCTGGTATCTGCCAAAAGCGCCTTCCAATCTAGCTGGGGAGGAATCTTGTGCATCCTCCAAGTACAGGAAACTTGGTCGTTGGGGGAAGTTCAGCCTGATGAACATTCTGGAACTCGTGGTAAACTCGGTTTTTCTTTTTAACGCTGGACTTTTTTGCAAGGTCGCTCAACTAAGAATCGGATATCAACCATTAGGGAGATGCCAGAAGTCTCACTACTCAAATAGAATCAGATCAGATTCTGACTTGGGCAGAACTTCATGTTCCAGCCCTGGCTGCTCTGCAGACTTTCCCAGTCATCAACATCTGGACACTGGAAAATTATCTCTTCAAGACCTCTGTCATAGGTAGGGCGTGCCAAACATGGACCTCAACAAAAAATGGAAGGTTTGTCTCCAGAGTGTCAAAGTTTTATTGGGTGGATGTTCAGGCCTCAGCTGTTGCCAGCTCCAGTTGTTTGGTTCTTTAGGCAGTTCTGTTGAGCCACCTCTACTAACCTGTTTTTGTGGGTCTGTTGGCGTTTTTGTTTGCCGTTTTACTCTTCAGTTGAACTGCTTTTCACCTTCTCTAATATTCCTGAACTAGTATCCGGTATCCCATAATGTACAACTAAGAAAATAGGATTTTTGAATTGCCATAAAATCCTTTTCCTGGTTTACATTACAGAACATAGGCCCCTTGACTCCACCCTTAAATCCACTCCTACTATTGCTTGCTAATAATTCCTGCAACTTTGTTTTGCCATTGTCCAAGTCTCCAGAAGACGGCATCATAATCATATGTATCGGAGTTCTCATCCTACGTCCAAGAAAAGGATTCAAAAATCCTTTTTCGTTCTAATATGCCCTGTTACCTTTTTATATGTTGTGATTCATAGTATATTTTAGTCCATACACATTATGACTTGTTGCATTTACTCCCATTTTCACATATAGCTGTTTGCATTTTGTTGCTTATATTTCATAGACCATTTCTTCAGCAGGTGAAATATGAGAAAGTATATTTCATTAAGAACTGACAGTATATTAATCTCCTTGTCTTTTTGTTTTTTCAGCTGGAAAATGGTGGTTTCTTGATAGCGGACTTTTAAATATCACCAGTGTATCTTTCGAGGATAGAGGAAAATACACTTGTGTTGCTACCAATGCCTATGGCACTGTAAACAATACAGTTACTCTGAGAGTAATTTTTACCTCTGGTGACATGGGAATCTATTATATGATTGTCTGCCTGGTGGCATTTACCATAGTGATGGTACTGAATATAACAAGATTGTGTATGATGAGCAGTCATTTGAAGAAGACAGAAAAAGCCATTAATGAATTCTTCAGGACAGAAGGTGCAGAAAAACTACAAAAGGCTTTTGAGATTGCAAAAAGAATTCCCATCATCACGTCTGCCAAGACACTCGAGCTTGCCAAAGTCACTCAGTTTAAAACAATGGAGTTTGCACGATATATTGAGGAACTGGCCAGAAGTGTTCCTTTACCCCCTCTTATCATGAACTGCAGGATAATAATGGAAGAGATCATGGAGGTTGTTGGCCTGGATGAACCAGGGCATTTATTTGTAAGACAGGGAGCTGTTGGTCAGGAAGTTTGTGATGTGGATGACGTCTTCACCATCCCTAATGCTTTGCAGCGAAGTGATTCTCCAACAGCTGAGTCGGATGCCTCCTCTGTACATGAGCCATCTCGGCAAATTGCTATAACAGTGTCTGTACATCCTATGGCCAAGAAACACTGTATGGATACAGAATCACAGGACAGCATACCATCAAGTATAAAAGATGACTCCACAACAAGAGCATGTACTCAGACTTCTGAACCTACTGAACCAACTGAACCTCCCCCAGATAACCCCACTACATGTATTATATATGAAAGCCATGTCTAGATGGGAAATCTATGCAGATCACTAATAGATACTTGGAGCACCTTATAGAGAAGATGTTAACAAATTGCCACCTAGCCTTACTAGAAAACAAACAACCATTTCCTCCCCAAAATAATTTAGTGGCCGGCTCACCTGCAGCTTTGATAACTGGGTGGAGTTTTATGCCATTCGATGACATACCACCAGATATAAACCTGCACTCTTTTTGTGTCGTATAAAAAAGTTGGTATCACACTAAGAAAATATAGCTACAGTAGACTCTCTAAATATGTATTTATTATTATTTTGTTGTTAACCCACTAGTTTCATTTTTTTTTAATGTCCTGCCAATGAAATGTCATCATACATTTTTGTAAATATTGTTTCAGATTGAAATGGCTCTACAGCTGAAGGCTGCGAATGACAGGGAACATTTGCTTAATGGTATTTCACCTTCAACAAAAAATGGAACTAACCATGGATACGATTTCCAAATGCATTAGTAAGCCCAAGGGCCTTGTCATTTGACAATCGGAGTGATGCTTTTCTATTGTCAAGTGTAAAATCAATATATTTTGTCCTTTTTAAACAGATTACTGTTTTGGAAAGGTTTGGTTAAGTCATCAGTTTTGCCCAAAAATTTTATTTTTTTATTTTTTCTACTGATCATGCTTTGAACTAAGTGGACAATACTGTCTAATGTAGTGCTTTGAGCTGAGCTCATTGACATGTCAGAAAATGCCAAAGAGGAGGGGATCATTCTTCCCTAATTACATAAATGCTATATATGAAGGTTAGGTTATACTTTTTAGACACGCCCTAAAATCTGTACAGAACTCCCCAAATACAGACCTGTTTGCCGTCAAACAGGATTTCTCATTGTTATTTATAACTTACAGTTTGGGCATAGGCCAGAAGCAGTGTAACTGTGCAGGGAGAGAACAGAATGTTCTTAGACTTTGCTGTTTATCACATCCTAGGCCATATTTATAAATTAGAGTGCCTGAGATTTTAAAGCATTAACGTTCCAGTACAAGCCTGTCTTCCTTCTAATTTGAAAATAAAGTGGAAATGTAGTCGGTTTTGCAGTCACCTTGCACAGATTGGAGTATGTCTAGAACAGTAGTACCCAACTGGCAGTCTTCTGATATTCCTTCGAAGGATTTTTGGCTTGCCATTTTAATGCTGTTTGCAATCAAACTCTTAGTATAATCAATTTTTACAAATTTCTTTTTATTTTTTTTAACGAAAATAAGAGATCTTCATCTCCTTAGCCACCTTTCACTTCATTAACTACTTGCCGACCGCCCGCCGTCATATTACTGCGGGACGGTGGCACTGTTCTGCGAGAGCACGTAGCTCTACGTCCTCTCTCTAGCGGCCACTAGTGCCCCCCCCCCCGCTAGCCCCCGTGTCCCGCGCCCCCCCCCCGCCCCCGAGTGTATGATCGCCGCCGGGCACACGCGATCACTCGTTACAGAGCGGGAGCTTTGTGTGTAAACACAAAGCTCTCGTTCCTGTCAGCGGGGGAAACGCTGATTTTCTGCTCATACAATGTATGAACAGAAGATCAGTGATTTCCCCTAGTGAGTCCACCCCCCCCATACAGTTAGAACACAAACAGGAACACACTTAACCCCTTCACTGCCAATGGCATTTTTATAGTAATACAATGCATTTTTATAGCATTGCTCGCTATAAAAATGCCAATGGTCCCAAAAATGTGTCAAAAGGGTCCGATGTGTCCGCCATAATATCGCAGTACCGAAAAAAAAAACGCTGATCGCCACCATTGCTAGTAAAAAAAAAATATTATTAAAAATGCCATAAAACTACCCCCTTTTTTGTAAACGCTATAAATTTTGCGCAAACCAATCAATAAACGCTAATTGCGATCTTTTTTTTTTTACGAAAAATATGTAGAAGAATACGTATCGGCCTAAACTGAGAAAAAAACATGTTTTATATCTTTTTTGGGGATATTTATTACAGCAAAATGTAAAAAATATTGAATTTTTTTCCAAATAGTCGCTCTATTTTTGTTTATAGCGCAAAAAATAAAAACCGCAGAGATGATCAAATACCACCAAAAGAAAGCTCTATTTGTGGGGGGAAAAAGGACGCCAATTTTGTTTGGGAGCCATGTCGCACGACCGCGCAATTGTCAGTTAAAGCGACGCAGTGCCGAATCACAAAAAGTGCTCTGGTCTTTAGACAGCAATATAGTCCGGGGCTAAAGTGGTTAAAGGATGCTATGGTCACTGAGGAGATATTGAAGGCTAGTTGTACTTATAATTATTTCTCTACTTCTAATTAAAAAGATTAATATGGAGACCTTTGGAGTAGTTGGAGGCAGTGTAAGGAAATGGTTTCAGTTGCAAGGATGGTAACCTCTCGCCCATTCCATCAGCTGTACAATTCTGTTGAAATATACACTTTTAAAATATCTTTCTTGTTCATTGAGGTACATATGATTGAGAGACATTTGGGTTATACTGCCACCTGCAGAAGAATTTTGGACACTGGCAAAAAAACAGGGACTAGCCTGGAATAACCTCAGCCATTCCCAGCATACCTCCAGATTTTTGTTAGAAGCAAGCCTTTCACTATTGAGAAGTTTTTTTGTTTTATTAGCCTATTTTTATTTTTACTTTTGTCTTAATTGGCATGCTGCTGGTTCTTTATGCAGCTAGGTGTATCCTTGGCAATAGCTTTGGAGGTCAGACCTCACTGAACTTGACAATGTTGGGGCCTGCCTGCAATGTGAAATTTGGGCACTGGGCTTGTTAAATTTATTTTTGTGTACATCTAGCCACATAGCAATTTCCAGAGTGCTTTCCAGGTCCAGAGGTGTAGTGCAGCCTTTAATGTGACCCGATCCCTAAAGATTTGTTTGAGTATGCCATGTGGACAAAGCACCAGGAGCTACTTTGTTTCTTTAGAACTCTCTTGGTGCCATAGTAGCCCCTCTTTTTTGTTCTTCGCAAAAAGGGTTAAAACATAATCACTATTTGGAGTGGGGCATGTGCACACACTCTGCGCTCTGCCTTATTGCAAGAGAGAAATCATTTTAGTCCTTGCTGCCACCCTTTAGTGACCTGATCTAGTCAGATTTTTTTTATACATCTCCTACTTTAGCAGTCAGTTCAGAAGTGATCAAAGTTTATATTTGTGTTAGGGCGAAGTTGTTCCTATTTGAGGTGCAATATATTGAACCCCACTCATAGGAGGAGCAGTTCCACTGAATTGGGTCTTCTGGCTCACGATCGGCTAACAATTCTGGTCCAGCCTGCAGTGTTCCCTCTCAGAAGCCCGATACCAACAGCCTAGAAGGTTCTCCCCTACTTGAGTCTTCACATTCCTGAGAGTCCTCCATCGGGTCTGAACCACTTCCAGAGAAATTTACTGCACTTAGGCAGAAATTTATGAGCCAAATAGCAATTTTATTTGCTGACTCTAAACATCTTCCCCTGCAGATAATTATTTAATATGCCTGCAGCTTTAGTGGCCTTTAAACCTTGGTTGCAGAGGCTCTGTGAAGAAGAGTCCCAAAAATCCTGGCCAGATGAGGTTGTTCTTGAGGAGTCGTAGGCAGCTGCCATAACATCTAGGCTTGAAGAGACCATTTTGGCTCCAATTGATGTTGTGCGTACCAACTTTAAAGATAGAGGTGGAACTTTTATGGTTTCAGTCCATATTTCCTGGTAGATCAAGACTCTCCCATGCACATGCTATTTTCAGGTTTTCTGTACCCCACTGACTGGAAAAACAAAATGGGGGGGGGGGGAAATGTAACACCTTTTATTTCTGAGAGATAAGTAAAAAGGTTCAGCAGATCATCTCCGTTTTAGCTGCAAGTTTGGAGACCTGGGAGAGGGGAGGAATGAACACATCTGTGAATCGTATGCGTGCCCATAGAAGATAATAGGCCTGAATTCGCACCTGAGCCACACCGCAATGCCTAGAAAACGCACAAGTTTTTTCAGCAATGCGCAGTGCGATTGCATCGCACATATGTCAACCAGCCCCATTTGAATCAATGTATTTTATGTTATGTGAATTGGATGCCGGTTAAGTCGCAACCAATTCGCATAGTTTTGAACCCAGTCTCAATGACAAATGTTTTTTCCCCCACAAATAGAGCTTTCTTTTAGTGGTATTTTGTGTTAAAAAAAATTAAAACAGAAAATTTGGGGAAAAAAATACAAAACTGTTTTGAATATTGGAAACGGGTAATTTTTTTTTCTCCTTCATTGATGATGTATGCTGAGGTGGCACTGGTGGGCACTGAGGGGGCATTGATGGGTGACACTGAAGGGCAATAATTGGCACTGGTGATAGGTGGCACTGAGGCATTGCTTGGCACCACTGGTGGGCATTGATAGGTGGCACTCCTGGGCATTGACAGTTGGCACTGATATGCACTGTGTGGGCACTGGCAGGTGGTACTAGTTGGCACAGATGAGATTTTTTTTTTTTTTGCTGCTGCTTTTTTCTCCTCACACTGTCAGCGTGAGGTGGGAAAAAAAACGATTACTGATCTGCTGTTTACATTACATTTCAGCTGTCACTGGCTGTCAGCTGAACACATGGTCAGGGGCTCGGATAAGCCACTTGCTTTCGATCTGTGATCACCTGAGTCTCATTGACTCGGTGATCACAGCGCACACCCTTCAGAGTGCGTTTCAAGGTGAGGTCATCTATTGAAGGCCTCCTGGCAATGTAGGTCCGCGCTGTAGCCGTCATTCGGCTATAGTGCAGATGGGAACAGGTTAAAGCAGTTGAACCAGCAGTGTCCAGTCTTAAGCTGAGTATACACTAGTAGAATTTAAAATTTTGTACAAAAATTATCAGAAAATTCAAATATTTTGTTTAAAATCATTTTTTTTTTTTTTTTTTTTTTTTTACTTGATTTTTGGAATTAATGGACAACAAAAAGACACTGCTAGTAATTTGTACATTTGAAAAAAGTCCATGCTGCTCTTTCGAATTTTGTAGTCACCACTGTTGAATTAATGATTAGAAAAATTTAAGGACATTCTTACAACATTTTTTAGAGCGTAAAATGAATTCTGGTAGTGTATACTCAGCTTAAATAAACATCCTAAAGATCCCCATAGAGGATGCGCAGGTGTATAAATATCTAATAGATAAGACTGGAAACGCTCTCCAAAACCCTGTTTTCCTGGTTTGCATCTCGCCCTGCCATGGCTGTAGTGATCTGTCAAACATTAGGGGAAAAGACTAAACTCGTGATCCAAATTTAAGTGCGGAACACAGAGAAAATCCGAAGAAACTTTTTGTACGAGGCACTATTGTTTGATTTTCGACATCTGATTTCAGACGGTAAAAGCTTCAAAAAATGTGTTTGTACGTGAACAGAACAAACTATTTTTGTTTTAACGGGTACTGTTTTTGTATGAGACCAACAAAATCAGCCTTTGTTGTACAAGAACTTTCATAAAATTAGTATCATCCTGTGTTTTAACTTGCTGTGAATCATTGAGGAAAACTGGATGATCATTTTATCTAATTTTCTTCGACCCCCCGCTAGCGGCCGAGAAAGGCTTAATACCGTCCGTAATTCGCTGCCCATTGATTTCAAAATGCAGAACGCCCGCCCTCCGTGTGAAAGGGGTCATATTTTTTAATTGTGGAACCTGTTTATGGTGATATCCTTCAACTGCTATGTAGAGAAGAGTTGGTGGATGTCTCCCATCTTGTTCCCTGTACGAGGCTGGAGTTAGTAAACATGTCTAGAACTCTTTTGGCTAAAATGTTGGACTGTAGGGTTGCAACTAATGATTATTTTCATAATGGGTTAGTTGGCCAATTTATTGTTTCGATCGAATGAAAAGCTCAAAGTTTTTGGTGTATAATTCAGTTAATATGTAAAGTTAAAAAAAAAAAATGTATTTTGAAATCTCTCTATGCAGTGGTAAATATACGTAAATGGCTATATGGTTGGGGAACAAAATATCTAATCCATTCTGAGAATAACAGACAGAAGAAATGTGTATATACTATTAGAGGTTGAATCTCTGGTACACATCAAAGATCAAATTGTTTATATATGCGTGATCCTGCACTTCCAGGTAGTGGGCATGAACGTGCGCCACCAACAGATTGCTCCTGCTGTGATTATATAAGTGGGGACTTTGGGCTCTGTCCGCTGACACCCGCCAATCATCCTGCATGTAAACAAGGTGGTAAACAAGGAAGTTCACCGTTCTGACAGGAGGAAAGGCACGTATCCCATGTCTCTGCAAAGCATGGACAAGGATCCATCTCTAACACCTGCGACAATGTAGTAAAACACTGGCTAGGCACACAGCTAACCCTTTGCCCCTAATGTTAACCCCTTCTCAGCCAGTATCATTAGTACAGTGACAGTGCATCCTTTTTTTTTTTTTATCATCACTGTATCGGTGTAAATGGTATCCAAGAAGTGTCGGTGTCTGAATGTCTGCCGCAATATTGCAATCCTGCTATAAGTCGATGATCGCTGCCATTACTAGTAAGAAAAATATATATATAAGTATGTGTAGAAATATTCCATAGTTTGAAACTATAACTTTTGCATATCGGCTTTTTACCAAAAAAAGTAGCGGAATACGTATTAGCCTAAATTTATGAAGACCTTTTTTATTGGATTTATTTTATAGCAGAAAGTAAAAAAAAATTAATTTTTTATTTTTCAAAATCGTTGATATTTTTGTTGTCTATAGCACAAAAAATAAACTCTAAGGTGATCAAATGCCACCAAAAGAAGACTCTATTCGTAGGAAAAAAAAGGATGTATACATTTTATTTGGGTATGTCTCACGACCATGCAATTGTCAGTTAAAATAACGCAGTGCCATATCGCAAAAAATTACCTGCTCATAAAGGGAGGTAAATTGTGGCTTAAAGGAAAACAAAAATTATACCGCAAAACAGCATTTTAGATTATTTTCAGACAGATTTTTCCTTTTTTTGTCTTAAGAACGTTTTGTTTGATTTTTTTTCCAATCGTTAGTGGCGTCAAATTAACGTTCGTTTTGGACCACAGTGACTGGATATTCAAC
The DNA here is from genome assembly GCA_029574335.1 of Rana kukunoris. Taxonomy (NCBI): domain Eukaryota; kingdom Metazoa; phylum Chordata; class Amphibia; order Anura; family Ranidae; genus Rana; species Rana kukunoris. Next base: position 587,718,096 of record CM056049.1, on the reverse strand, counting down.
CTTTAATATATCAAAACCTTTTCTCGATCAAACACATTTTTAGTCAGTTCAGAGATTACATTCTTTTTAAAAATGAATGTTAGAAGCAAGTTGCATTTTAAAACAATTGTCCATTTATCAAATGTACAAATAATCTTTGTATCCAAAAATCGACGTGTGTGTATGGCCAGCATAAGACATTTAGTAACGGCAGCATGCTTTTTTTTTTTTTTTAACTATTTATTACCTGTCATGATGGTGTTAGAACATCTCGAATTAGCCATTTATAGTGCAAAAACAGCAGATAATCATGATTTATAAGGGTTTTTTTTTTTACTGTGAAATGGATAGGAAATAGTAGGATATACAGGGTATTTGGAGTTGGACCTGAAGCTACATGTAAGGTGGAGAGGGATTTTTTATATTAAAGTAATACTAAAGGCTGAAACTTTCATTACATAAATATGAACATTTTAAATATAATGCATATGCTGGTAACCTATTAATTTAAATTTGATTGTAATGCCTTATTTTACCTCCAGTCTATCAGCCTACAGCTTCATTCTCGGATGCAGATCTTCCCGTACAGACCCCTTAACGTGATTGTTGTTAAAAAAAACCTTTACAAACATGTTATACTTGCCTGCACTGTGTAATGGTTTTGCACAAAGCACGCCTGTTTTATATTCTTCTGGGGTCCTCCTGCCTTCAGATCACCCTTATAGTAAGCCACAAAGTTCACCCTGTAGCAAGGTAAAAAAAAACGTCTGCCTTTTTAAAAAAATCACTCGCTTCCTTCTCCTGCCCAGGACTATATGTCCCATGAGACATTGTGCCTCTTACATTCGCAAGCTCTCAGGCATTTACTGACACACATGGATTGTGTACTGAGCTGTATGTGTGCTGCACTGTGCATTCTGACATGTATGAACGGTGTAATGTGTTGTATATTCAGATTTTTAACCATTCTGCATACAGAATGCATCGTTTAACTATTTTTATCGATTGTAGTCGATTAGTTGATTCAGATGTTACCTATAAAATCTATGTTTTAAGATTTAATATCATAAAGATATGATATGAGTTGAATAAGAGAGTTCTTTGACCAACAATTAAAAGCTTCAATATAATAAACATTTATTAGAGCTCATACAAAGCCTAATCTATCACACAGAACTGATCTATAGTCCCAAACAAGCAGGGAACCGTAGGTTTAAAATACCAACATTTACATGGAGGAAGATACAGCATATTCCTCTACAACAGAGTACAAACATAAAAAGATATAGTACAAGAGAGTGCAGTTGCTACATGCAAGTAGAAAATACCTACATCATATTTACCCTTTTTAGACCCATCCTTAAGGTCATGACTCAATAAAAGTGAGCTCTTTTGCCCTAAGCTGTGGAGTATATCTCTCTATGCTGATGTCCCATTGGTTGGCCTAGCTAGGATCAGGATTGGAGGCCTGACTACATTAGTCCGCCCCCCTTTCATGAATTACATGTGGGGCTATCTGCATTGCACATCACAGCATGGGGTCAGTCGCAGAGAGTGGTTTAACCCACTGACTCCGCATTGTCTAGTGACTATCAAAAGGCTTTACTATGTGCTAAACGCCATGAATTGGCAAGCTAAATGACCACTATACCACTAAGAGAAATATATTCATAATCACAACATACATATATTCCCATAGACACAGACGCAGCTATACTCATATATATATATATATATATATAATATATACCCATCTCTCTAATTTAGATTACCAAAAAACATATGGCAACACAGAGTAGGCATGTAAAAAGAATTTGCTGTGCATGCCTTTAACAGTCAAACCCCTCTTCTGAGTTGCTGTGGACCCAAGTGATGTTACTAGAAGTAAGCATACTCCTCTCTTCTATCCGAGCAAAAGGAAAAAACAACTTTGGTCTCCAGCTGGGAAAAAATCATCCCAGGTCCTCTTTAGACCTCCAGGTCTGTTACAGCCTCCCTTCACCAATCATGGAAATATTCTGGCTTCTAAGGATGTCGAGGACACGTACTTGTACTTGCATGTTCCCCCCTTCCCCCCCCCCCCTCTACATCTGTAATTTCTTGGCTCTGCAGCAGATCCAGTTTGTGGCCCTGTATTTTGGCCTGTGTATATGAGAAGCTCCCCTGTGCTTACCTTATGTTTCCAAGGCATCTCCATTGTGGGATATCGGGACAACCTTCTATGGCGGGAACAGTCTGCACAGGTCCTGACCAGCAATGTGGACAGTGCACCCTCTCAAAACTAGCAGCATAGTTAGTTGTAGACATGCTGTCCAGTGGTCACAGGTACACCAGTTCAATTTATAATATGGCTTTAAAGTGATACTAAACCCAGGACCCTGCATTTACTATATCTGATCTCCTTCAGTACACAGAACAGAAATGCAATCATTTTAGTAAATATAAATTGCTAAATACCTTTTCTCATCAGCAGTTAGAGCAGTCTAGTGACTTCTATTAGTGTCCAGCAAGGACTGGTTAAAGCTTCATTCTCCACTGACTGTCCTATGAGGCTGCATGACCCCTGATCCTCTGTCTGGACAGTGCTGATTGGGGAAAAGAAAACTAGCAATACATACCAAACTTGGCATGCCCTCAAGGTTCTTTTTTTTATTGGGAGATGGTTTGGAGACTCTGGAAGAAGGGGTGGATCAGAGAAGACAGGATTAACCCCCTTAGGTTCCAACCTGAGTATAACAAGCATGCTTTACTCCATATACAGACTGATTTTACTGTTGTGGGTCTAGTAACACTTTACTGACAAATACATTGTGCTCTGAGGGTTCCTTAAAGGCCACCTTCAGCTCTGGCAATGTTTGAAGGGGTTCTAGAATGGATAAGGTTTACCTCTGTTTAAATTGTATTTTTCACAAGTTTATTGCAGACATTTTGATCTGCCTAATTATTTATACAAACTAGGAACACTGATAAGTAAAACCTATGCATGAAGGGCTTCTGATTATGCAAAGAGGAGCAATTTGACCCTTGACTAATACTGTGTCTATCAGACGTGCATGGCAGAAGATCTCTCTGTAATAATGGGCATACTACATTAACTTATCGCTAGTATACAAGCTGCAATCGTCTCAATATGATAATCCATAGCAGCCAATTACTTTACTGTAGTCAAACAAGTAGGATTCTGATTTGCTGTTATGTTGCTCTTTGAACTTTACAGTGCTTGTTATTAAGTCACCAGACATCATTTTAACATATTCAACTGACCAGTCTAAAAAAAAAATTATAATATATCTTATGTATGACCATACTCTGAAGCCTCATAAGGTGACTTGGTTCATGCCCAGATCTTGATGAATGTCACAATTTTGTTTGTAGATTTATACGTAAGCACAGTTTACATATGCCACTATTTTGTTTTTAGTATAATACATACACAAGATTAACTTTATATAAATGGAGCAACTTTTTAAGGTCAAGGAAAGCGAATATTGTCCTGTAACTCTTTGACATAAAGACCACTTCTTATAAGATGGAGGAAAAAAGGAGGTTTGCCCATAACAGCCAGTCAGATTTTGGCTAATGGTTTTTTAATACAGGTTATGCAATTCTATTCCTTGACAACTCTAAACTCTAAAAAATTTGAGGCCATAGAGGAAACCTGTCATGACAAAATATGGGGCTACCTTCTTTAAAATGCTAGTTGTCAAAGTTGTTCTATTGATCTGGACAAGTAAACAGATCAGACAAATCAGAATAAAATTAGAAGTTTGTATCTGCATACTTGTAGGTTAGGCGCCAAAAATATTAAGGCTATTGACTATTATCATTTTCCAAGGATGGAAGCCTCTGTTTTATTTTTCACGTCCGCTTTCCTTTAAGTGTTTCAGGTGGGGTTCTATAATTTCTGTATAATGCTGAGGATACATCCTAAGGAGAGAAGCCACAGACCTCCTAGTGCTTGAACCAATGTAAGATTAAAATGTAATTGTACCAAAAGGTTAGAAGAAATTTTATAGTTGATGATCCATTATGGCAGGCCATACATGTTGTACTTTTTGTTGTAAATCTAAAGATTTGCACTTAAAAAAAAAAAAAAGCATTTGCATGCAAGTGAAAAAAAAAATTGATTATTTCTATCTGACTGTCAATGTCGCCATCCTTCTGTATTGGCAAACACTACATTGACTGACCAAATAGCCATTATTTCTGTGCAGCGACAGGCATGGAACTATGTGTGTTTTGTGAAAACTTGTACTCAATTTTTGTTCCTATCTCTGGTATGTAATAGCTGTGAAGGAATCAAAACACATTAAATTATCAAAAGAAATATGATTGTCATTTTGTTTGCTTTTCGAAAGCCTGTTTTGGAAGACAGAGGTCAGAAAAAAAGCACTGAACCATCTACAGTTGTCATTTCTGTTTCTTGGCATAAAATATTTTGCTCATACTTCAGTTTCCACAGGCAATGCTCCTTTAAAGGCAACGCTACAGTATGCATGGGTGGTGGAAATTGTCTCATGGCAGAAGTTAGGCAGCTCCAGGCAAAACAAAAAATTGTTAAAGGGGTGTTCCAGCCCTAAGTTGTGTTTATTAAAAGTCAGCAGCTACAAAAAGTGTAGCTGCTGGCTTTTAATAAACACTCACTTACCTGCTCCTGCGTTCCAGCGACGCGCCGACCGGGGCTCCGCTCCTCTCCCCCCCCTCCCCGGCCGGCGTCTCCATCCTGACTGTGGGCACCCAGCCGTGACAGCCTTCGGCTTCACGGCCGGGCACCCACTGCGCATGCGCGAGCCGTACTGCGCATGCGTGCGCGGCTCGCCGCTGATTGGAGAGGCGATCGCATGGGACCTGTCAGTGTCCCATGTGATCGCCTACAGGGAGGGGCTGGTGTAGGCGATTAAGGCTTAATCGTCTAACCAGCCCCTCGGCGGAAGCAGGAAGTGGGACAGGAAGTCCCACTCCTACTGAAGCCCCCACTCCCCCCCAAAAAAATTACATGCCAAATGTGGCATGTATGGGGGTGAGGAGTGGAGTAAGCAAAGGTAGTTTTTTGGGGTGGAACACCCCTTTAATAAAAATGTAATCAGCCAATGTATTTTTAAAAGCACAACTTGGACTAAAATGTTTTAAGTCTTTGGTTAAAATGGCATTCTTCTCGATTTTTTGAGTCCCCTTCCCCGGTACCCTAGCAGTAGTCAAAGCTTAAGTAATTATACTGGGTTGGTAACGGCATTACCAGGGCAAGACTTGTTGTTAACCTTATATCAACCAGTAGTATTACATCATATTATCAGTGTGATATAACTTTACTGGTGGGATCTAATGTTGCTAGAGGGATAATACTGTATATTTTAGACCACTGATACAGTGCATCCGGGAAGTATTCACAGTGCTTATAGTAAGTGAATGAGACCGCACTGCATTTAAACAAACTATCATAAAATAATAAAATATAAGTTCTCAAGAAAAAGTCAATTGGTGACAAGTTGGTGATAAATCTTCTATGATGCAGAGAGATGTGGAGTTTTTTTTTCCTTGCTCCAAAACAACTTCTACACCAATAGTGCTTCCGCCACCATGTGCAATGCTCGCCCACTTCCTTATAAGTCCCTGCAAGGGGTCAAACATGCCTTGCACACAGTGTAACTCTTCCTTCAGGGATGCTCCTAACTGGTCCTTGACAATTTCTGTTGGGCTCTTAAGGAACAGATAATCTACAACCGATGTAGTTTACTACTATGCTGCTTCAAACTTGACTCCACGTTGGCTGCAATAACATAGGAGAAACAAAAGTGCCTGCAATAGTGCAGTATCCAGGGGGATTAAAAACAGAACCTCACCATCCCAGCTAATATTGAACTCTCATCAATTTAAAAAGTATTGGTACAAAATCCATGGGACAAATTTCATTTGTTGCAAAAGGTTCCACTGCCAGGCTCTACCTCTACTAGTTATGCCACCTACCTCATGGCTTCATCTTGAGGAATTTACAGTGCTTCACTTTTTTCACATTTTGTTCCAGCCCTATCACAAAATGGAAATTTTCATAATTTTCCTCAAAATTCTACAAACAATACCCATAACGACAATATGAAAGAAGTTTGTTTTGCATCCTTTGTAAATTTTATTAAAAATAAGAAATGAAAAAAATACCATGTACATAAGTATTTACAGTCTTTGCCATAACTCTCAAAATCGAGCTCAGGTGCATCCTGTTTCCACTGATCATCCTTTTAGATGTTTCTACAACTTGATTGGAGTCCACCTGTGGTAAATTCAGTTGATTGAATGTGATTTGAAAAGGGACAAACCTGTCTATATAAGGGCCCACAGTTAACAGTGCATGTCAGCGTGCAAGCCATTAAGTCGAAGGAATTATCTGTAGACCCATGAGGCAGGATTGTATTGAGGCACAGATCTGGGGAAGAAACATTTCTGCAGCATTGAAGGTTGAAATGAGCACAGTGGTGGCCTCCATTACTTGAAAATTTAAGAAGTTTAGAACCACCAGGGCTCTTACTAGAGTGGGCTGCCTGGCCAAACTGTGCAATCAGGAAAGAAGCGCCTTAGGCAGGGAGATGACCAAGAACCTGATGGTCACTCTGACAGCGCGCCAGCATTTCTTTGTAGAGAGAGAGACGAACCTTCCCGAAGAACAACCATCTCTGCAAAATCAGGTCTGTATGGCTAGACAGGAGCCACTCTTCAGTAAAAGGCACATTACAGCCCACCGGGAGTTTGCCATAAGGTACCTGAAGGACTCTGACCATGAGAAACAAAATTCTCTGGTCTGATGAAACAAAGATTGGACTCTTTGGTCTGAATGTCAAGCATCATGTCTGGAGGAAACTAGGCACCACTCATCACCTGGCCAATACCATCCCTACAGTGAAGTATGGTGGTGGCAGCATCATGCTCTGGGGGTGTTTTTTAGTGGAAGCAACTGAGAGACTACTCTGGATTGAGGAAAAGGTGAATGCAGCAATGTACAGAGACGACATTGATGAAACCTGCTCTTGACCTCAGACTGGGGAGAAGGTTCATCTTCCAACAGGACAATGACCTCAAGCACGCAGCCAAACTAACAAAGGAGTGACTTCGGGACAACCCTGTGAATGTCCTTGAGTGGCCCAACCAGAGCCCAGACTTGAACCTGGTTGAACATCTCTGGAGAGATCTGAAAATGGCTGTGTACCAATGTTCCCCATCCACCCTGTAACGGTCACCACCGTTTACGACCTTCCATCCACCCACGACAAGCTTATCTGACACAATCTGACAATACTGCATACACGATCCATATCAATTCCCATAATCAAGATGAGACTACTGCTCTGTACTTGCTTCCAAAGATATGAACACTTTAATGGTTTCTTTCCAGCTTTTTATACAGTACAAGATGTTACAGCCAATCACAGGACAATGCCATCTCCACCCCCCTATTCACACTGGGGCGAATTATCTAGCAGACATTTCGGCACCGATACTGACAGATCTGTCACATTCCAAACTACAGTTACACAATGCCTTGACCTCAATCCACATTATCTAGACAGACGTGTACTGTCTCTGACACCTGGCCATCAATACATTCCTAAACATAACTGACATGCTAATTCAGTACATCTGAATGGAGACTTTAACACATTTGTTTTAAACACAATGAATCACACAATCAAAAGGTCTTTCAGGCCCCGATGCAATTAACACCTTTCCACAGAATGTGTCCACACATTGAAGAGCCAAACCTCACTTAACATTTCAAAAGCCTATTATACAGAGGGATGTGTCACTGTCTTGGTAACCTGGTCTCAAGTCCACATGAACCACTTTTGTAATATTCCAGTCCTGCAATATGAGTTATTATTAATGTCCCATCTCATGTAATATATGATATCATTTCTTTGTCGCCCTATGGCCCTAGTGGACATAAGGTGACCCTAGACATAGGAGAATCTCAGTCTGTCACGGGTCATTCCGTTACACACCCTAATGGAGCTTGAGAGGTCCTGCAAAGAATGTGAGAAACTGCCCCAAAATAGGTGTGCCAAGCTTGTAGCATCATACCCATCATATTGTTTTGTAGAATTTTGAAGAAAATCATGAATTGAGCCCATTTTGGTATAAGGCTGTTACATAACAAAATGTGGAAAAAGTGCTGTGAGTACTTTCTGAATGCAGTGTATAATCTTAACTAGTATGTGTCCTCAAATGAACACCAAAGTGTTGGGGAGCCTGATTCTATGCTCTTTGCTTTCTTCACTACTGCCCCAGGAATATATACATAATGAAAGTTAACATGCCACCCTGAAAACTCAATAAAGCAAAGATAAGACAAAGCCTAAGGCTGGCCATACACTGGTCAAGTTTGAAAAACTTTAAGAATTTTCATTCGCATTTCACACAAGCGGGCAGCTAATTTGAGTGATCGGGCATGTTGGAAATTTTTTGAAATGCAAACTTTTTTCTAAGCAATGAATCGTGCAAAAAATTGAATTTAAAAAAAATGTGCATTAGTGCAAGAAAATACAATTCACAGAAAGAGGAGAAAAGAAGATTCCCAGCCACAAATTATTTTCTGTAGCAACATGAGGTGAAATCGAAAGCTTAGTAGAATAAATTGCTAAATCAATGGTGGTATTATCAGATCACAAAACACACAAAATTTCAACATTTTCTAAATTTTTTATTTTTTTTTGGCATTCGACCCATGTACTGCCTGCATAATTCCTTTCCATTGACGGTGTCAAAGTGGAGCAGGACTTGGATAATGTGATTTTTCAAACAATGTGAGTCAAGCCAGTTGTGAATGCTAGAGCACTTACAGTAGGCATTCTAGAACTGCTCTTTTGCCTAGGCACACTTTATCCTATAACACTGTACTGAGGCTGTAAGACAGTTGTCTTACATGTGGAGGCCCCGATCCTCTTCTTTCCGGGTCTGTCTTCTGTGCTCCTGGCCCATCTCGCCTGTTGAGTGCCCCTACAGCTAGCAGCTTGCTACAGGAGCACCCAAGCCGAGCTGCAGCTCCCTGTTTCCATTCAGACATGGAACTGTGGTTTTGCCCCCACCCCCTCTCTCTCCTGATTGGCTAACTGACTTTGGTGCCGCTGCTGTGTCTCAGTCAACTGGGAGGGAGAGTTCTGAGCGGCTGAGGCACTTGTGGACAGAGATGGGGCTCAAGTAAGTATTGGGGGCTGCTGCACACAGAAGGCTTTTTATCTTAATGCATAGAATGCATTAAGATATAAAAAACCTTCTGACTTTACAAACCCTTTTAAGGTCACAATTTCTACTGCTCAAATCCAGCTTCTCGCTGCCCCTCTTTTGGCTGTCACTGAGGAAAAAGCACTGTGCAGTACATGTCAAATCCTTGTAAATAAAGTTGGATATTTGAACAGGGAACAGCAGTCTATTTGGAACTCTGCCTGTAAGTGCCCCAAACATAAAAATGCCCTGTGCAACTATACTGGTCATGTGTCTAAGCCTTTCTGTGGTGCTCATTGATTTTACAATGTCAGTGGAGAGAAATGCTGAGTTGATTAAAAACCCAGTGATCTTTTATGGCATGTTTATCTAACTTGGAGTTGTCAGCAACTAAAGGACAGCATTTTCATTCTTTGTTTACTGCTCTCTTCCAAGGTACTTGTAAAATTGTTCAAAGAGGAAGAACAGGGGAATGACAAGAATGAGTTTTAACGGCTATAAACCTTCCTGCCTCCATAAGATGTGCATTGATTGTAATTTCATGGTGTCATTTGTTGCCCTGTACACACAGCCTCTAGTACAGATGATAATCTTCACATTCCTTTGTCAGCAATTTCTGTTCTGTTTGTGTAAAAATATAAAGCATGGCTCTGCACAAGTTTAAAGCAGGGCCTCTCACAAACTAAAATTTCCCAGCACACTTACCAGCTAGCCTGCGAAGAAAACAAAATTGCCCCTAGATAACAATTCATGTTATAAACCGGTTTAATTTGCACACATTTGCAAATATACAGTATCTTTTGTAAATATTGTATTGTCTTTTTATGTGACAACACTGAAGAAATTACACTTTTCTACATTACAAAGTAGTGAGTGTATAGCTTGTATAACAGTGTAAATTTGCTGCCCTCTCAAAATAACGCAACACACGGCCATTAATGTCTAAACTGCTGGCAATAAAACGTGAGTACACCCCTAAGTGAAAATGTCCAAATTGGGACCAATTAGCCATTTTCCCTCCCAGTGTCATGTGACTTGTTAGTGTTACAAGGTCTCAGGTGTGTTAAATTTTGTGTTATCGCTCTCACTCTCCTTACTGGTCACTGGAAGTTCAACATGGCACCTCCATAGCAAAGAACTCTGAGGATCTGAAAAAAAATTGTTGATCTACAAAAAGATGATCTAGGCCAGGGGTGCCCAACCTTTTGAAGAGCGAGGGCCACTTAAGCAACTTGGTAACCGGTTGAGGGCCACAATGAGCGGAGCGGGCAGATGACAGGCCACAGCTACTCTATTGGCCCTCCGAACCGCCCAGCTGGAAGAGGACAAATTCCCTTCTGTTTTTCGGATTGGAGGTAGGCGGGCGTAGAGGCACAGCCGATTTCTTCCTCCACCACCAGCTTCTTTCACAACACTGATGCCGCAGTATGGCGGATCGGCAACCTGCGACCTGGGCTTGCCATCCCAAAATACCAGAGCAGGAGGTCGCGGGCCACATCAGAGGGCTCCGCGGGCCACTAGTTGGCCACCCCTGATCTAGGCTATAAGAAGATTACCAAGACCCTGAAACTGAGCTGCAGCAGGGTGGCCAAGACCATACATCGGTTTAACAGGACAGGTTTCACTCAGAACAGGACTCGCCATGGTCGACCAAAGACATTGCGTGCACGTGCTCGCTGTTATACCCAGAGGTTGTCTTTGGGAAATAGATGTATTTGTGCTGCCAGCATTGCTGCAGAGGTTAAAGGAGTGGGGGGTCAGCCTGTCAGTGCTCAGACCATATGCCACACACTGCATCAAATTGGTCTGCATGGCTGTTGTCCCAGAAAGAAGCCTCTTCTAAAGAAAGCCTGCAAACAGTTTGAAGACAAGCAGACTAAGCACATGGATTACAAGAACCATGTCCTGTGGTCTGAGGAGACCAAGATAAATTATTTGGTTCAGATGGTGTCAAGCGTGTGTGGCAGCAACCAGGTTAGGAATACAAAGACTAACACTACTTTGCTAAAGAAGCTGAGGTAAAGGTGATAGACTGGCCAGGCATGTCTCCAGCCCTAAACCATATTGAGTAGCTGTGGGACATCCTTAAACGGAAGGTGGATTAGCGCATGGTCTCTAACATCCACCATCTCCATGATGTAGTTGTGGAAGAGGACTCCAGTGCTAACCTGTGAAGCTCTGGTGATCTCCATGCCCAAGAGGGTTAAGGCAGTGTTGGAAAATAATGGTGGCCACACAAAATATTGACACTTTGGACCTAATTTGGACATTTTCACTTGGTGTACTCACTTTTGTTGCCAGCGGGTTAGATATTAATGTGTGTTGAGTTATTTTGAGGGGACAGCAAATTTACACTGTTATACGAGCTGTACACGCACTACTTTTACATTGTAGCAAAGTGTAATTTCTCCAGTGTTGTGATATGAAAAGATAGAATAAATATTGACAACAACGTGAGGGATGTACTCACTTTTGTGAGATATGGTATTAAAGCGGATCTCCCACGCCAACATCTTTTTTTCTTAAGTGCTAGTTAAATGGTTAACGCTAGTAATTTGCTACACTCACGTTTTCGGTGTCCCGCGGCCGCTCCGCTGCCATTCCGTGTGAAATATTAACTTATATTATGCCTTCCGTTTTGTTTACATTTTAACTAAGGGCAGAAGCCCACAAGCCGGCACTTCCTTCTTCCGGTGGATGCTGATCTCCCAGCATCCACCGCTCGATCTCGCGCATGCGCACGAGCAACAGTGGAGCAGTGGCTTGAGCGTCTGTGTTGCCATGACAATGGCAAGCCTAGCAATTAAAAGTTAACGCCCCGTTGTGACACAGCGCGATACTTCATTACACGGCTGCACAGTGAACACAGGGAGCTCTGGAGAGAAGCTCCCAGAGCGCACTGCATCTAAGAGGAAGTGATGCAATGCCCGGAAAATTCCCGCAGTGATACAGACCGGAAGGCACAGTAATGAACAGGTACTGTACCGATTTAGATTAAAAAAAATAGTTTTTAGAAGATCAGATAGCGGCAATCTTATTAAACACATGTTGTATTTAGGGTGGAGATCCGCTTTAACCACTCTGACCCTAATCCAGAGTGTGGCTCGGGGTTAATTTTCCTTACGATCCCCCAATGTCCTCCTGCTTTGTCCTCCGGCCGATGCATCTTTGGGCTTCCCTTCTTCCGAGTTCCCTTCCCGGTGAGTGCTTTGACGCAGGGGGCAGAGCCAGGTGGCGAATTCAAAAAAGTTTAAAAAGTAACATACACAACAGACAACGATTCTTTGAACAGGGAGACAGGAATGGTCGGCTGTTAGCCATGTTGGCTCACCATGACCAGCCACTTACGCTTATCTCCACTATAACCACCCCGGGCGGGGGGACGGCAACTACCCCTTCGGATATCCTACAAGCATTTACTGACTTCTATGAAAATTTATACACCTCCAGCCTGCCCTCTGCCTTCTGGCCTGAGGAGCTACGGGATCTGTTGGACCCCTTGGCCCTCGGCTGGTTGTCAGACTCAGAACGGGAGGCTTTAGTGCAACCTTTCACAACATTGGAGGTTCTAAATGCAATCCGATCCTTCCCCTCCGGAAAGGCACCAGGCTCTGACGGGCTGCCGATAGATTTTTATAAAGCACACGAAGAGGTGCTGGCGCCGCAGTTGGCATCGCTATTTACAAAATGTCTCTCGGAAGGGAAATTACCGGATTCTATGTATCACGCCCATCTGACCTTGATCTATAAATCTCAGAAGGACCCCACTTCCTGTGCTTCCTATAGGCCCATTGCGCTGCTAAACAATGACTTTAAATTTTTGACCAAACTCCTTGCCATTAGATTATACCCCATGCTACCCTCGGTGGTTGACTCTGATCAAACAGGTTTCATGCCCCGTAGAGCCACTGATGTCAATCTTCGTAGACTCTTCACGAATATCCATGCCCAGCACATTAATGAGGGATCCCGCACTGTTGCCTCCTTAGACATTGAGAAGGCATTTGATACTGTGAAATGGCCCTTCTCATGGGAGACATTGCGTAGAATGGGCTTCCCTTTGCTCTTCATTAAATGGCTTCAGGTGATTTACAAATGTCCCACCTCCTCTATGCGCCTGGGGGGTCTATTGTCTGACCCCTTCCGGCTATTCAGGGGCACGAGGCAGGGTTGCCCTCTCTCCCCGGCACTATTTGCCCTTGCAGTGGAACCGGTGGCGGAGGTGCTGCGCACGTCCCCGCACATCAGGGGTCTGCGCATAGGGCTTCTGGAGGAGAGGGTGGCACTATACGCTGACGACATGCTCCTTTTTCTCGGGGATGCGGGTCCGTCATTACAGGGTGCGCTGACAGTGCTGAACGATTTTGCGGGGGTCACGGGATTAAAGGTTAACTGGTCCAAATCGTTACTATTCCCAATTGACCAAGCAGCAAGGACGACATCCCCTTCTGACACTCCCCTTCAGTGGGTAGGCACTTTCAAATACCTGGGTGTAATTGTCTCCCCCCGAGCAACAGACTTTATTTCTCTCAACTTAGACCCAGTGTTGCTGGATATAAAGGCTAAGCTCAAAGCGTGGAGTAATTTGCCGCTGTCCTTATGGGGCCGAATTAACCTCATTAAAATGAAGATCGTTCCCAGACTCACTTACCTTTTTCGTCATTCCCCGCAGTGGATTCCAAAATCTTTCTTTAAAAGGCTTAATCAGATCTTTTCTTCCTTCCTCTGGGGTTCCTCCCCACCGAGATATAAACTAAGCACCTTAATGAGACCGCAAACACAAGGGGGTATGGCGTTCCCAGATTGTTTTAAATACTACCTTGCCGCACAACTGGTGACAGTGGCGTGGTGGCTAGATCTGGATGCCTCAAATTCAGCTATAGCCCTGGAGGCGGCAGTGGTAGGTTAATTGGAGGCACTCAAATTGCTGGTTTATAGGGGACCTCGTGCCCCCTACCCCCTGACCCCCTCCATATGCACCACCATACGCGCATGGCGAGCGGGGTTGACGGTGGAGAAATACAGATCTACTGAGATCTCGCCGAACGCTCCGCTTTGGCTGAACCCGAATATACCTCATCTCTACAACATGCCGGATCCATATGTCTGGACCAAGTATGGCATCAAACTTATATCGCATATAACAGAGAACAATACTTTAATTCCCTTGTCCCGACTCACACAGACTCATAATCTACCGGATCATTATGTTTTTCGGTACCTACAACTGTCACATGCGTTTAATGCCCAATTCCCACATTCCTCCTGCATGGTGGTTCAGTCAGGGTTGGAGAGGACGCTTCGCTCCAGATGTGCTGAAAAACCAACATCTCGTCTGTATGAGCATCTGATATTTGTGTCTCTCCCTCACATGGATAAGCTCTGGGCTTGTTGGCAAAGAGATATCCCTACGCTGGACAACGATGACTGGGATGATGTCTGGGATTTCCCCTTTAGCTCCCTAGTTTCGTTGCGAGACAGACTTGTACAGTTTAAAATAGTACACAGAGCGTACTTCACACCTCATAGGCTTCATAAAATGAAACCTGAGCTCTCTGCAGAATGCTGGAGGTGTGGGGTCTCCCCGGGAGACTTTACACATATTTTCTGGGCTTGTCCTAAGATCCAGCAATATTGGACTGAAGTGCTGGATTTGATTGGCCTAGTCGCCCTGATTACGGTGCCAATGACTATGGGGGTGTGCCTCTTGGGCCTGATAGACACGCTGGTGCCGACTGTTGCGAGGAGAACTCTGATTGGGTTATTGCTCTTTTATGCTCGGAAAAATATAGCTATGCATTGGAAGAAACCCACGATGCCTTCTCTGGCTCGATGGAAGCGTCTTGTAAATGAGAACCTTCCCCTATATAAAGATACATATGAAAATAGAGGGTGCCCCTTGAAATATAACAAAATTTGGCGTACCTGGTTAGCGGAACCTACAACGGCTTGATTGTCAAGAGGCGAGGTTACGGAATAGTTATGGATACCTTGCTGTAGAGGGGTACAGGAGCATTGTATACCTGATTGGGGAATATCTGCTCCTGGTTATGGAGGAGATATCTGACGCACTGGATATCAGCTGTGTCCCGAGTACACATATACCTGTCATGCACTGTCCAGATCACATGCTAAAACTGTCATGACTTGTTAAGCACTATCTGTCTGCTGCTTATGTACCTGTCAAGATTTTCACCTTTTCGTTTTTTTTTTTTTTTTTAAACTGTCTATTGTTCAAAAATGTAACATACACACAATACATAGTAATGTGTTGGGATTACATTACTGTATGAAACCATTTCACCTCCGTTTTGTCCAGTGCCCTACCTGCACTTTTATCGTTCTTTCTGCCTGGAAACTTGAGAAAGTTCATGGCATCCAAAAAGCGTCCCTTTAAGTCAAAAGTGGTTTTAGACAACTAGAATACGGCTATAGTGAATTAGAATCACTTGCAGAATTGAGCGATAGTGATTCGTTGGGAAATTGGACATCTGACACTGGAAGCGACGATTCTGCAACTGAGCTCAGTGATGTGCTAACTTGGTGCTCTATTGATTGTGGTATGGATCAGGCAGGGCCCCCGAGATTACCATTTACTGGAGCATCTGGTATGAAAGTAGAGGTTGAACACAACAACACCTTGACATACTTACAATTATTTCTGACCGTTGAGGTTATTAAAAAAATTATTACCAAGACAAACTGGTACAAAGAGCAACAATTTGCTACTATGCATCGAAAGTTTCCAAGAAACCGAAAGTGGTAACCAGTGACCAAAGATGACATTTGGAAATTTCTGGGCCTAATAATACTTCAGATAGAGGTGGGGAATCCCCTGCATAAGCAGGGGTGGATCCAGAGTCTTGTCTTGGAGGGGCACTGACAGAAAATACATTTTTGTGGGCAATTTGTCTGGGCAGTGGCTGGTGTTGGTGCTTCAATCATAGCGGCACCATGGTTGTCATGGTGTCGGGATGATTGAAGCGCATTATTTCTATTATTACATTGTAATTATAAAACAAAGTGAAAAGAAGGAAACTACACAATGTAGTAACAGGGTGGACTTTTTCAGGCAATCACAGGGACATGAGGGGTTATAAAAAATAGAAATTTAATAACAAAAAAATGACATACAACAAAATCCATCGAAAGAAAACAGGGATAAATAGTCGTACATTCACAGGCAATATTATCTTTCGTCTCGCATACGCGTTTCGCCTAACGGCTTCTTCAGGACGAGTTTGAGAGTACGTTTTGGCATTTAATTTTTTTGTAATTAAATTTATATTTTTTATAACCCCTCATGTCCCTGTGATTGCCTAAAAAAGTCCGCCCTGTTACTACATTGTGTAGTTTCCTTCTTTTGACTTAATATTTCAGATGTTGGCATAATGTGTGTGCCTTTTTTGTCTTTTTCCCTCCCCATATTTTTTTTATAAAACAAAGTGGTTCAACTCACCATAAGAAATATTACACAAACCAATGTGCTATATATATAATTAAGTACATAGACATAGAACTAAAAAGTAATATTGTCCGTATTTAATGTTCCACAACCACCACATTATAATATTTTTCTTTTACATTTATGTCACCGTATCCAATCTGGGATTGAGAATATCAGCTATCCTGTCATACCGATGTGTTTGCAGTCACAATACTGCTGATGCTGTTTCTGACTTTCTTATTAATTAGGGTGTTCTGGTAAGCGCATTAATAAATTGAGCACTTTTGTGGTGAAGGTTTTCTATACACGCATTCAAGATTTTGGAAGAATTTTCACAAGTTTTTCAGCAACTATTGCACCGATTGGGACTTTATATCAATACACTACTATGAACTATGTGGTGGTTGTGGAACATTAAATACGGACAATATTACTTTTTAGTTCTAGGTCTATGTACTTAATTATATATATAGCACATTGGTTTGTGTAATATTTCTTGTAATCAGCGCACTTATTTTTCTTTATCACAGCTTGACAATCATTTATTTGTTTATTAAGTAGCAGCTTTAAATTAATTTTTTTTGGCGCGGAACATTTCATCATTATTCAACTCACCATAAGGCGAATCAGTGGGAGCCCTGAGCGTGTCACTTACCACCAGCGCCTGCCACCAGATGCAGATTGTCACTTGCCACGTCACCTGCCATATGTTGCGGATTGTCACTTGCCACACATTGCATATTGTCACTTGCCTGCCACCAGATGCAGATTGTCACCTGCCACACGCGGATTGTCACATGCCACGTCACTTGCCACACCTTGCAGATTGTCACGTCACCTTCCACACCTTGCGGATTGTCACTTTGCCACGTCACCTGCCACACGTTGCGGATTGTCACTTGCCTGCCAAGTTGGTGTTTTGCTTGTCTCTTGCTGTCGCAGAGTCAGGCAGCAGAGAGATGATGTAATCTCTCTGCTGCCCACGCTGCCTGGACACCGAGGGTGGAAGTTACTGCAGGGATGCAGGACAGTGAGAGATGATCTCATCTCTGCTCCCCCGCCCCTGACTAGCTGATCGGCCAGCTGCACGCTCACACAGAGCCTGCTTTCTCAGTCTGGCCCGCCCCCACACGCACACTGGGCCCTGTTGCCCCCCTGGATCCACCCCTATGCAGAAGTGGTATTGGACAACTAATAAATTACTTGCCACTTCATTCTTTGGCCCAATCCATATCCGACTACAGATTTTCCCTAATCATGAAGTATTTACACTTCGTAAACAACAAATAATTTGATTAAGCTACTCATCCTGCACCAAAACTAAAGAAAATTTGGGAAGTATCTAAAATGATTCTAAAGAATTTCCAACGGCGTTATGTGCCAGAAAGAGATATCCGCATAGATGAAAGTCTAATGGCCTACAAGGAAAGGCTCAGCTGGGCATAAAATCCTACATGCTATGCGAATTGTCAACTGGTTACATTCGGAATTCAGTCATATACACTGGAAAAAATAACAAATTTCAATCCAAAATACGGCAACTATGGAATGTAAACATCTTCTATTCTTTCACTCATTGAGCCATTGCTAAATCAGGGCTATTGCATAACAACCGACAACGTTTATACGTCTCCTGAACATGAGTTTCTTCTGCAATACTAAACAAATGCCTATGGAACTGTTAGGGCTAACATGCTGCTAATGTTATCCAATAAGAAGCTGAAGGCAATATGGTTGCCTGGCAGAAAGGCAAAATTATGGCACTGCGGTAGCGTGACAAGAAAGGTGTGCCTAATGAGTACAGTTCATAATACCTCCACTGTTATTGTACGCATGAAAGGTGGGAAAGAAATCATGAAGCCACAAGTAGTGATGACTACTATAACGCCATTGGAGGTGTTGACAGAGCAGACCAAGCAATGCTATTCTACCCAGCAGTGAGGAAACTGCAAAAGAAGTACTACAAGAAGATCTTTAGGCATCTTCTTGAGCAATGCTTGTAGAATGTCTGTCTGTCTACATTCTGCTCAAAAAAAAAGAGTGGAAAGAAGCCGAACAGTACCAGATAGTTTTCCCTGGATTCGGTTACTGGAAAGAGTTCTCGGATACTGGAGAGAAACTACTTTTATATACGTACTTTTGTATTCTACTGCAAGATATTGTATTATGTGTGTTTTGTGTTTTGATGTACGTGTTTGTTGTAGTAATCATCGTATGATTATTTTTTAGTTTCCATTTGTATCAAAACAATTTTACTCCATTCCATTAGTGTGTTTGCCAATTTAATGTCCCAATCGGGGGTATGCAAACTTTGCCTATATATACAGGGATGTGGCAAACGTACTAGTTTTTCTGGTATGGCAAAACCATTTATCTAAGCACTCACTCGTGATCGCACACAGGAAGGCGACTCACTGTGATCAAAACTAAGCCAGGTAATGTAAAATTGCTATAGCTTGCTCTCCACTAGGGATGAGCTTCGTGTTCGAGTCGAGCCCATGTTCGACTCGAACATCGGCTGTTCGACCATTCGTCGAAAATCGAACAAAACGGGTCAGCG
Source organism: Rana kukunoris (assembly GCA_029574335.1). Taxonomy (NCBI): domain Eukaryota; kingdom Metazoa; phylum Chordata; class Amphibia; order Anura; family Ranidae; genus Rana; species Rana kukunoris. The sequence continues at coordinate 587,698,903 of CM056049.1, read as the reverse complement.
CCGAATTTGAGTGACGTGCCACGGCCCATAATTCACTGCGGCATTGCGTGCTGATGATTGGCCAAGCATGCAATATGATCCGCATGCTTGGCCTATCACAGCGCACAAAAAACAGAGAGCCATAATTGGCCAAAGCCAGGGTGGCTTTGGCCAATTATGGCTCAGGGCTCTAGCACACGCCCCACACTATAAAAGTCCGCCTGCAGGGCGGCCGTGTGTAGTGTGTTCCGGGCTTGTTACAGATCAGACACAGAGAGAGAGAGAGATTTTTTTTTTCCTAGCTAGATAGAGCAGGCAGGCTAGTCAGTTAAATTTACAGTGTGTAGAGAATATATATACATCCCAGGAGTTGTACATATATTTATACATTGTATAGTTTAGTTTAGATTGTGCTAGCTGCAGTGTTCTCACGTGTTGTATTGCCCGTGTGCTCAGTGCACCTAAACCAACTTGCTCTATACTGCAAGTTTGCGCATTACTGTGCAACTAAACCCACTTGGTGGTGCATAGTGCAAGTGTGCTCATTGCTTTGCAACTAAACCCACTTGCTGGTGCGTAGTGCAAGTGTGCTCATTGCTTTGCAACTAAACCCACTTGCTGGTGCATAGTGCAAGTGTACTCATTGCTTTGCAACTAAACCCACTTGGTGCATAGTGCAAGTGTGCTCGTTGCTTTGCAACTAAACCCACTTGGTGGTTCATAGTGCAAGTGTGCTCATTACTTTGCACATAAAGCTACTTGTTGTGTACTGCACGTGCCCTCTGCAGTTTGCACCAAAAGCTATGAGGTGTGTGTACTGCCTTTGACATTATAATGTCTGGAAGGGCAACAAGGAGAGGCAGAGAGTCACGAGGGCAAGCAGGCTCTGCATCTACAGGCAACAGTGCTGGTCGTGAACACGGTGCATCCTCGTCAGCAAGTGGCCATGTGACACGTTCGTCCTTGTTTTCAGCAGCTGGCCGTGTTGAGCCGCAACATGCCGAAGACTTAGAGTGGATGACCAAGCCATCCTCATCCTCTCTCACCCATGCTCAGGGTACTTTTGTCTGGCAAAGTAGCTGCAAAGGCTTCCTCTTCCCTCTGCTCAATGGCATCACTTACTCCTTCCCTAGTCCCACCGTGTCCTCCTGAGGAGTCCCACGAACTGTTTGAACACAGTGTTGGGTACATGCTGCATGAAGATGCGCAGCGTTTTGAAGGCTCCGATGATGGAACACAGATAGAGGAAGGCAGTAATGTGAGCCCAGAGAAAGGGGGTGCCCAAGAAGGCCAGCAATCTGGCAGTCATCTTCCCTGCAGCATACTGCCAGGTTTCCGACAGTGATGAGGAGGGATGGGATGATGAGGTCACTGACTCTACGTGGGTGCCTGATAGGAGGAGGCGGCACAGGCACATCTTCAAAGAGGCAGGATGCCCTCCAGGGGACAGATTAAGAGCAGCACACCAACTGCATTACATCGCAGAGCTACGACTGTGCAGGGTGCTGCTGTGTCTCAGCGTTACTGCAATAGTTCTTTGGTGTGGGCCTTTTTTGAGACATGTGCATCCGATCGCACCGTTGCTATTTGCAACATATGTCTAAAGTGTATCTTGCATAGCCAAAACATCAACCGCTTGGGCACCACATACTTGACCAGACATATGTCGACCTGCCATGCAGTTCGTTGGCAAGCATACCTGAAAGACCCACACCAAAGAACAAAGCGGACCTCCCCTTGCCCCTCATCAGCTGGGATCCTCCAAACCCACTATACCATCAGGTTGTGACGCCTGAAGGTGTCACAACCTAGTAGTACATGCGGGCAATCTACTATCGGTACACCGATGGCAGTGTATCGGACAAGTTTCACTGCCCCAGCTGCTGCAGCGCCGAAAGAAGTGCTCTCCCAGCCATCCACATGCCCAGCGGTTGAATGCTAGCTTAGCAAAATTGCTATCACTTCAACTGCTGCCTTTTCAGTTGGTAGATTCTGCCCCCTTTTCATGAGTTTGTGGAATGTGCGGTACCTCAGTGGCAAGTTACCAAACGCCACTTTTTCTCACGGAAGGCGATTCCGGCTCTCTACCGGCATGTGGAAGGCAATGTCCATGCCTCGCTGGACAGGGCGGTCAGCGGTAAGGTGCATATTGCCGCTACCTCATGGTCCAGCAGGCATGGACAGGGACGTTACCTCTTTCACGGCGCATTGGGTGACTCTGCTGGCAGCTGGAAAAGAATGCAGGGCAAGGTACAGTAGTGTTGGAGGTTGTTCTGCCACCACCCCTCCAAAACACTACTACTGGTTGTGACACGCCTCTCTCCTCCACCCCCTCCTCTTCTTCTTCCTCTGTGGCCTCTTCCTGTGCTGATGTGTCCTCGGAACCAGTGGTGCTCCGTAGGCGTACGAGGGGCTATGCAGGAATTCAGGCAAAGAGATGCCATGCGGTGCTAGAGCTGGCTTGGGAGACAGGAGCCACACTGAGGCAGAGGTTCTGTCAGCTCTGCAGGGGCAGGCTCAGAGGTGGTTGACGCCACGCCAGGAATAGTGGTTAGCGACAATGGCACCAACCTCCTCTCTGCGACAAGGACCCATGTGCCCTGTTTTGCTCATGTTCTGAATTTGGTGGTGCAGCGGTTCTTGGGCAGGTACCCCGGGCTTACAGGATGTCCTAAAGCAGGCCAGGAAAGTCTGTGTGCATTTCAGAAGGTCATATAATGCCAGTGCTCGGCTTACAGACCTCCAAAGGGAATAAAACCTGCCCAAGAACCGCCTAATCTGTGACATGCCCACCAGATGGAACGCTACATTCGCCATGCTGCAGCGGCTGCACACGCAGCAGAGGGCCATCAATGAGTACCTGTGCCAATATGGCAGCAGAACTGGGTCAGGGGAGCTTGGGTGTTTTTCCTCACGCCAGTGGGCCTTGATCAGGGATGCATGCACTGTCCTGTCACCATTTGAGGAGGCCACGAGGATGGTGAGCAGTCGACAGTGCATGCATCAGTGAGACTGTCCCTCTTATTCACATGTTGGAGCACACGCTACGTGGAATAATGGACAGGGCCCTTGAGGCAGAACAAAGGGAGGAAGAGGAGGACTTCCTTACCTCTCAAGGCCCCCTTTATCCAGACAGTGGTTCTGCTTGCCCGCCTAGCACACAGGAGGAGGAGGAGGATTGTATCAGCAGCATGAAGGTGGAGCTTTTGACTCGCCATCAGCAGCAGTCTTCAAGGTATCAATTACAGTCCCAAGGAACCCATGGACTTTTACATGGCTGGGATGAGGTGGCTGCGGATCCTGTCATCCTCAGTGACCCAGAGAACTGTGCCCCGAATGCCTCAGCAAACCTACGCCGCATGGCCTCCCTGATCCTGCAAAGCCTGCGTAAGGATCCTCGTATTCGTGCTATCAGGGAGAGGGATCATTACTGGCTGGCAACTCTCCTTGATCCACGTTACAAGGATAAGGTTGCGGACCTTATCTTGCCATCGCAGAGGGAGCAGAAGATAAAACATCTTCGGGAGGCCTTGCAGAAAGGTCTGTGCAACGCGTTCCCAGAACCTGGGGGATTACCAAATCCTGGTCCTGGACAACGTGTTGCTGAGGCTTCGGTGAGTCACAGAAGGAGTGGTGGAGAAGGTGGCCGTCTGACCAATGCGTTCAGACAATTTTTTAGTCCGCAGCCCCAAGGTATGACCGGTTCCAGCAACCATTGCCAGCGTCTGGTTTATATGGTGCGGGAGTACCTAGGGGCAAGATCAGACTTGGACACCTTCCCCACCAAAAATCCTCGGGCTTACTAGGTCTTGGAGATGGATCACTGGCCAGAGCTTGCACAGTATGCAATTGAGCTACTGGCTTGTCCTGCATCCAGCGTTCTTTCAGAACGCACATTCAGTGCTGCTGGAGGCTTTGTGACCGATCACAGGGTGCTCCTCTCCACAGACTTTGTCGATCGACTGACCTTCATAAAAATGAATCAGGCTTGGATCACCACCAGCTACCAAGCACCTGATGCTGATGTAACTGAATAATTTTTTTGAAATGTCGGATCCCTTGGAGACTGCCATTGCTGATGCTAAGTGACTGTCATGTTATGCTGCTGACTGAATATCCTTTTCCTCCTCAATGATCTTGCTGATATCTAGTAAGAACATTGTTGGTTCTGGGCTCCGCCACCAGTGCCTAAAGCCCAATTTTTCTGCCCCTGTTGAACAGGGGCGTATATTAACAATTTTTGATGCAATACTTTGCATGTGGCTCTTTGTTGCGCTCCAATTACAGTATCTGTGAGGGGTTGCAGTGTTGTGCCTAAGGCCCAATTTTTCTGCCACTGTTTTAACAGGGGCGTGTAATAACAATTTTTGATGTATACTGCTGTTCAAAGTATATAGGGCCAAAGGGTCTTGTAATGACCTGGAGGGAGTGGTGGTGGGGGAAAACCATGCAATTTTTTTCAGTTATTTTCATCCATATTGCAGGGACCAAACATTACATTAAAGCTGCAAGCAGTATTAAATTACTTTTTTCTTATAGTAATCTCATTTTGTGCAGGGACAGTTCTAAACACGTGCCACCTCACAGGCACACTATAGACACCCAGCAGGTATGATATTTAAAGGAATTTTGCATTTTTTTTGCTGCTCCAGAAGAAACTAACGTTTTTAAAAACTTTTTTTTCCATTGATACATGTTCCTTGGGGCAAGACTAGGGTTGTCAGACGTTTTCTGACAATAACTTGAATATTGGGCTTTCAAATGAGCACTTTTGATTTCGAACGTTCGAGTCCCATAGACGTCAATGGTGTTCTAAATGTTCGTTCAAACGGTCGGTCCGTTCGAACGGTCGGTCCGTTCTGGTGCGAACTGAACGCGGGGGTGTTCAGCTCATCCCTACTCTCCACTCATAAGAGAGGTTCACAGACACATTTCTCTACCTAGCAGAGCAGAAGCCATTTTACATTTCTTTACATTACTGCAAAGGCGTGCATTACATGTGATGACAGGATTCACAAAAAAATGTCAACTGTGCCCTAAACCTGCTAAAGTAGAAATCCCACTAGCTAGAATAGACATGCTGGGTTTTCTCAGGAAAGGCGATTGTGCGGCCAGCCAATGTTCTTACTAGGAATTTACACTTCTAATTACGTTTTCTCTTTGTCAAAACCGCAAAGACGCTCTATGACATAACAGAAAAGCTTTCCACATGATGTACAAGCGTCCACTCAAATATTTACACTGTTGGGTGTATATACACTTGTGTGTGTTTTGGGACCCTTTGATAGAAAGTCATCTTCACTTCATAAATTAAAGTACACAAAAATGTAAGTAGGCTAACAGCCTGATGGTGAATTGATTTTCTAGTGAAAGGAAGCTTACTGGGACGCCCAATTTCCTGTGTTTCATTATGGATACAATTCTTTTGATGTTGCTGGATAGCATACTAGTGAGACTATTATACCAATCTCGGTTCCAAGCATGTGTTATGTCTGCACACTTCACTGATTTACAAGAAGTTCTTCCAGAAACAATAACTGATTTTATCATAGGGTGACTGTAAAGTGTCAAATGCAAAGGAAAACTTTTTTTTTTTTTGTTACAAGTAGCAGGTAGAAATATTGAAAGCTTTAAATTCAAACTATGGGCAATATTTATTTTTCCTAAAGGTTGCATACAATGGGTATGGGTCGGAGCTTCTAACCAGTTGATAATACTGTCTGTGGCCTCACTGGGGTGATATCAGGAGAGGAATTGAGGGGTCATTGAGACAGGAAGGATCAAACTGCTATAAAAGCTAGAATTCTAGGTTATGTCCGTACTTTTTTTTTTTTTTTCATTTGCTGTCACTATCCCCCGTAGAGAGATTTCTCAGCAGTTTCAGTCACAATGACCCCAATCACCCCAATTTCACATCCTGTTCCAGTTATAGAGTGTCATCGTGACTGAAACTGTTGAGAAATCTCTCTACGGGGGATAGTGACAGCAAAAAAAAAAAAAGTAGGCAGGAAAAAAAAACCTGACAGAGACTCTAATCCTTTCTGACATTATCCAAAACATGTAAATATTGTGAGTGGAGGGTTGCCTTGAATGTAAATACACAACAAATAACCTTGGCTGCTTGCATGATCAGTGCCTTGGCAGCCCTCAAAGACTGATCGGATCAACAAAATGTGGGTCTAAATTAAATATAGAATATACTTTCCTGGCCCATCATGGCAGCATACCGATGTCTTTCATAATAACCTCATCTCAATAGACACTGTCCTTCATAATAACTGCCCCTTCCTCTGTAGTCTTGCAGTAAGTTATTATTCTTTGGCGTGGAATGACACAGGAGGAGGTATGAAACATTTACACTTTTTACCACTCACATGAAGGCCCAGAAACACCAACCGTAACCCTAGGACCCATCCACATCAACTCCCAGAACTATTAAAAGTGACTCCCATAGCCCGTCCTGAAACTACAGAGACTCAAAGAATTATGGGACATGTATTATCAGTACTGGAAAAGGAAGGAAACAGGAAGTCAGAACCTAGAAATTTAGCCTGGAGGAGTGACATCAGAAACACAGAAACCTGCTGTATACAACTAAAGTAGGGAAGTTACACACAAACTGAAATGCTGCGTACACACGATCGGAATTTCCGACAAATGTTTGATGGGAGCTTGTTGTCGAAATTCTGACCGCGTGTAGGCTCCATTGGACATTTGCTGTCGGAATTTCCGACAACAAAAACTTGAGAGCTGGTTGTCGGAAATTCTGATCGTGTGTACACAATTCCGACGCACAAAATTCCACGCATGCTGGCTATTACTTTTTCTTGGCGTGTCGTACGTCACCAGGTTCTTGACGTTCAGAATTTCCGACAACATTTGTGTAACAGTGTGTATGCAGAGGCGTTGCTGTGGGGGGTGCGGGCCGCACTGTGCGACATCGGGGCCTCTGCCCGCCCCTACACACTGTATAATGTAATTATTTTGCAAGCTGTGCGTGGGAGCGAGGCTGCCTATGGCACTCCCCCGTCAGGTTAAGCTGTCACTCAGCCTCTCTGGGATCTTCAATACCAGTCCCGAGGCTGGAGCTGGGGGTGTGGCTGCCTTCTCCACTCCTCCCACAGACTCCTTCACTATGGCTGATCCCGCAGCTGAAGGAGATCGAGGCGAGGACTCAGCAGCCCAGCTTGGGTCTTCATCTGCAGCCAGGAATGATTCTGTAAGTTACTGCACAGCACAGTATCGCAGCACAGTCTTGACCTGCCCTATGCCACCCTAACCTGCCCTACACCACCCCAGCCTGCCCTATGCCACCCTAATTGGCCACTATAGCACCCCAACCTGCCCTATACTACCCTGGCCTGCCCTATACCACCTTAACCTGCCCTATACCAGACCAGTCTGCCCTATACCACCCTATACTCTGATTTAGAGGGGCCATTTGGGGGTCCACCCCTTGACCATGTGCTGCTTGCAGCACCCCAACCTGCCCTATGCAACTCCAACCTGCTCTATGCACCTCCAAACTGCCTTATGCCAACCCTACCTGCCCTACACCACCCCAGCCTGCCCTATGCCTCCCTAATCTGCCACTATACCACCCTAACCTGCCCTATAACACCACAGCCTGCCCTATACCAGCCCAGCTTGTACTATACCACCCTATACTTTGATTTACAGGGGCCATTTGGGGGTGCACCCCGTGAGCATGTATTGCCTGCATGGCACTTGGCAGGATGGGGGGTGACACTATGTTTTTCCGCACCAGATGACACCAACACTAGTGATGCCACTGTGTGTATGCAAGACAAGTTTGAGCCAACATCCATCTAAAGTGAATCCACGGTTTTGTTGTCTGAATGTCCGCTCATGTGTACACGGCAAAAGTGGGGCTGTGATTCATTTAGGTGCTCAATGCATCTGTTGTTTTGGGGCGGAAAGCTGGAATTTTTCTTTAATATTAATGGTTGGGGGCTTTAAGCTTCACAAGGACACTTTCACTTTGACCTGAGTGGACCAAGAAATCACCAAATACGCAGTTATATTACATACTGTATGAATAATGCCGCTTACACACGATCATTTTTCAGCATAAAAAAAAAAAACGTTATATTTCAGCATTACGAAAAAACAATGTTTTCCCAACTTCATCATTAAAACGATGTTGCCTACACACCATTGTTTTAAAAAAAATATCTAGCAAAGCACAGTGACGTACAACGCGTACGACAGCACCATAAAGGGGAAGTTTCATTCTCCTTTTGGGCTGCTTTAGCTGATTCCGTGTTGGTAAAAGACGGTTTGTGCTTTTTTGTCTGTTACAGCGTGATGAATGTGCTTATATTATGAACGGTAGTTTTACCAGAACGAGCGCTCCTGTCTCATAACTTGCTTCTGAGCATGCGCAGGTTTTTTACGTCGTTTTAGCCCACACGATAATTTTTTACAACCCGAAAAACGACATTAAAAAAATGCAGCATGTCCAAATTGTTATTTTTGTTTGTTTTTTAGAACCTGAAAAATGATGTGTTCCCCACACACAATCATTTTAAATGACATTTTTAATAAACAACATTTTTTTCATGCCGAAAAATGATCGTGTGTACACGGCATTACTGTTTCCTCTGATTGTAAGCTCTAAGGCCGCTTACACACGGAGGGACATTTCATCGGATATGTCCGCCGGGCTATTTTGGTCCGATGGCGTGTACACACCATTGGATCAAAATCCCCGCCGGCAGACAGCACGGTGACGTTGACGCCACCACGTCACCGCACCAGGAAGTAAACACCTTCCACGCATGCGTCGCATCCATACGACGCTTGTGCGGGAAGATATGTCCGCTGGTGCGTGTATTGACCAGCGGACATATCCGACGGACATGTCTCCGATGGACAAATTTTAAACATGCTTTAAAATTTGTCCGCCGGACAAATATGTCCGCTAGCTCATACACACGATCGGATTTGTCTGCTGAAATGGTCCGTCGGACCATTTCCAGCGAACAAATTCGACCGTGTGTACGCGGCCTAACAAGCAGGGCCCTCTGATTTCTCCTGTACTGTATTGTAATTGTACTGTCTTCCCTGAAGTTGTAAAGCGCTGCGGAAACTGTTGGCGCTATATAATGACTGTATAATAATAATAATCTGGAAAAAAAATAAAAATCTTCAACTACTCCTACTACAGAACACTGCCAGCTGTTTGGGGTCCTGTCTGAACAAGAGCATACATTTGCTTTTCATGTAATTTCCCAAAGCAGTTCAATTAATTAATGAAATGACTGCTAATTTCCAAGAAGCAGTTCAAGTGACTTATATTTTCCCAGTGAGGGTTGCATTACATTAACAATGCTCTCCAACAGATTCCTACAGTTGACCTGTTTCATTATTTTCCCAAACAAACCTTCTACCTCTAATTCGGCTTCACTCATCAACTTTCACACAATGCAATTTTTTTTGACATTCAGCATTAGTCTTTGCAGAAATAATGCATATGAGTAATGTTTTAAAAGTCATTTAAGTTTTATATTCATAACTCCCCCTAGCCTTGCACTAGTCTGCATACCAGCACCCTGACCTCTCCAATAACTGCCTGCAGAGGGCTTATATATAGGTTAATACAGCATGCTGTCTGCGGTTATATATTCTGGAGTTGGGATGAGTTTCAGCTTCATGTCCGCTTACTACATAGCAGCTGTGTGCTCTAAATGTAAAGCTATTATTAGCAATGGAGGGGAACAAGTATCATTTATCAGACTTGTGCCCCCAGTGGCTGTCTCCCCAACGCCTTTCAGATTGTGTCATTTGCCAGCTCTAAAATCTTAATTGCTGTATATTGCTGAAGCTTCACTTCCAGCTGATTTCTTTTCATTTTATCACCCATGTTATGCATACCTCGCAGCTTAGGGAGATGTGAAAGAAGGACATATAGCACAAAGTACCGTACATAGGCAAATAACACGACCCTACCATGCCTCCAGTAACACAAACCCTGAGGATTAGGCCACAAAAAATGATTGGTTTAACCCCAAAAAAATTATCACTACTTTTTCTCTTATTTTGTCTTTTCAAAAACAACTAGAATATTTTGAAGGTTAGATGAAATGTTTAGTGCAAAAGACACTTTTGAGAACGAAATAATACAATTTTGTGGTTACATTTGTTTATCAAAGTTTAACAAATTACAAAGAAAAAGTTCAAAAGCAGTACAGGAAAGTAACATATTGGGGTACAATAAGACCCCTTTCACACTGCGCTGCTATACCGCGTGAAAAACTCCTGCACTGCATACTCAATGTGAAATAAATAACAATTGGCGGCGCAGGTTGTAATATGTAGGACAGCAAACTATAAAATCATAAAATAGTCCTTTGAGCATATATGGCTCTATGTGGAGATAGGCAGTCTTTGTGGGTAGGGCAGCCTTGTTCAGGGAGTTGAAGCCACTCCAAATATGTATGCGCTCCTTTGTCAAGCTACCGGTAGCTTGACAAAGGAGCGCACACCTCGAACTAGTCCTTGGTGCGCATGCTCAGAAACGCGTCGCTTTACGACGGTACAGCCATTCACTTCACTGGGCTCTGCATTCCAGCCTCCTCCTCTGTAACCAGTTGTATGAGTCCCAGGCCTCGTTTTGGATTTGGAACTAATCCCGGAAGTTGCCTGTGACAGAGACCGTCGACAGTATGGAGTAACTAAGCTGACAACACCATCTTCTTTGCAGAGATCCATGACTGGCTCTACTGGACCCCCTTCTGCTAAACATAAAGATTCTTAAATGTGAGTGCTTTTAATACATTTGTTATTAAATTCTAACAGTCTTACTAAGAGGCGCCTGTTGCTCTGTTTTTTTTTTTACTCAATGTGAAAGTCTGAGGGCTTTCACACTGAGGCGATGCGCTGGTGGGAGAGAAAAAAATCTCCTGCCAGCAGCATCTTTGGAGCGGTGAGAGGAGCGGCGTGTATACCGTTCCTTCCCATTTAAAACAATGGGAAACCGCCGTAATACCGCCCACAATGCGCCTCTGCACTCGCTGGGCATGCTGGGAGAGGGTACTTATGAAGCAGACGCCATCTTGAGCTTTCTTCTGGTTCGTGGTGCGGCACCCACCTTTAGGGTGACCGTACATCGCCGCGCCCCCAGCGTTATGGCCTACCTGGCCGGGGCGTGGGCGCAACTTACATAACTACCCTAGACATCGAAGCTATAGCTGTAACAGGCCGACCCAATCTAACCAGCAGCTCCCTAAGGGGGTGTGCTACATGTGGAGGCTCTTCCGGGATTCGGCTGTTGCCTCTGACAATGGAAATGGGAAATTTCTTTATTCTACTACTGAGAGCAAGGAATTGTCATGTTCTTGAACTGTGCAGTGAGGAGAGAGTTAACCTTAGGTAGAAAAAGTCTGGGCGCACATGCAGCGGAGTGACGTGTGCCTGCAACGTGCCCAGAAAAGAACTTTAGGTGGGAGGAGTTTCCCACCGCTGCGTGAGACATGGGGCAAAGTTTGGCGCCAAACAGCAGAGTGATTGCCCGCCCACGAGAGAGACACACGTGCAACATGTCTGTTCCCCCGAAGCCGTTCGAGAAATTGAGACCTCTGATGTCGACTATTGGAGCCCATCCAAAGCCTGCTGCCGCCGGTATACCCTTGACCGATACTGGGATCCAATGTCCTTTTGTCCAATGTAAAGGTATCAGGCCTATCTATTGCAGGTCGAGCCACCGACAAACTCCCCGGAAGTACAAGGTGGACTGGATCGCTGGAACTGTCACCGCGGAGGAAGAGGCCTCCTGGCCGGAACCCTCCCCACCTGCTGTGGTCACCGATCCGGATGTCGAGACTGTGTCGTCAACGCTCACTCTACCATCGGCTGTTTCTTCAATTGGGTCGTTGGCGGTAAGCAAAGTCTCGGAGTGTGTGACCAGTGTGACTGATGTGACCGATGCGAAAACCAATGCTGTACCGGAGGCTGCTGCTACTAATGTGATCTCCGTATGGCGTGCTGTTGCCAAAGTGGGCCCCGCACAGGCTTTCCTCGGCTGCGGTCAAGGCCTGCCTGCCCAACTACCGGACTTGTCTATCGCCCCTATTGGGGGTCGCAACTACCTGCCTGCGGAGGAATACGATTCCTTTGAACTAGAGTCATTGTCTGGCGATGGGGACTATCATTGGTTCGAGCCCGAGTTCCCTGAGTCTTAAAGTTTTGGAGGGTTTCGATCTCACAGGTCCCATCGGAAGAAGAAACGCTCCGGCCGGAGCGCACTGCATGCATTAAGCACAACAAGCGCAGCAAGTATCCTGCACCTGACCTGGGGAGTTGAGGTGCCTAGCCTCCTTGTTCCGGAGCCTACCCCAGTACCTGCTGCATTGTCCGCACTTAAACGGGCGCCTGATGCTATTGTGAAACCAGGGTTTGGAGACCCTCATATGCTGCCTAGACTGGCCCATTTGCAGCGTATCTTTATGCGAAGGGTGGCTACCGATTACGGGTGGGAATACCCGTATGTACCTCCAGCCCTACTGCCTGAGCTTGAAAAGTTGAGGGAGGACTGGTACCGGAACGCTGTTTGGGAGTACTTAAATTTCCCAACCAAGGATCGTGAGACAATCGATTGGAGAGCTGTCTAAAGGAATGCCTGGCCGGTATATCTTCAACGACCGAATGGTTCTCAAGTGTCCCAGAAGGGTGGATCAAGTGTTTTCTATTACCACCACAAACTCCCACGGGAACACCATTGTCCTACCGGATCCACGGTTCTATATGTATGCCTCATGCCTTTATTTTCATCTCTGCTGCTGCTTTTAAAGAAGTCATGGACAAGAGTTGGTGCCCCTATCCAGTTTAAGGTCTCACCTTTTCGGATCCACATTTTGTTCTTTGTGCAGAACTTTGGGGGGTTTGAACAGTTAGTTATGATAGGATCTTGCCGGCTCCTTTTACAGCATCAGAAAAAATAAACGAGGAGAAGACGCCATTTTCTACATCTCTCTTTTACTGCTATGTGTTCTAAAGTGAACAGTGGACTGCTTATTGTAGTACCAGTGCACTGGCCACCAGGGGCAGTGTTCTGCAGAATTTTACTACCGCAGAGACTAAGGGCTAGATTCAGAAAGCAAGTTACGCCGAAAAACATGGCTTCAGTCGTCCGGCATAACTTGCCTATGCCGGTGCACCGTCATACTCCGCTCCCCATCACAGAATGCTGCGGAAGTGCTGTGGCGGCCAACTGCGCATGCGCGATGCGTTCCAATGGATTTACGACAGTGCACACCAGCGACACCTCGTTCGGCATCCAGGCTCTTTCCTTAACATCCCCGTGGATTTGGAGGATGTTAAAAAAAAAAAGAGCCAGGAGGCGGAGCGAGCCGTCCGAGTGAAATGTGAAGACGTGAGACCGACTGGCCACTTTCCCCTAAGTCCACGTCGCCCTGAATGACGGCTTCGCTGGTGTGTACTGTCGTAAATCCATTGGAACGCATCTCAGATGCATTTGGAACGTTTTGCGCAGTTTCCCGCTACAGCACTTCCGCAGCATTCTGTGATGGGGAGCGGAGTATGACGCGTCACCGGCGTATCGTGGACACATTAGACTTTCCCTAAAGACTAGACTTGCATAAAAATATGCAAATGAGCTAGATACGCCGATTCACGAACATACGTGCGCCCGGAGTATTGATATATACGTTGTTTAAGTAGGCGTTCGACCGGCGTAAAGTTACCCCTGCTATATGAGGCGCAACCCATGTTAAGTATGGACGTCTGAACAGCGTCGTATTGTACGTAGTTTACGTAAGTCGTTCGGGACGTTTACGTAAGCCGTTCGGGAATGGGGCTAGGCGTAAGTTATGTTCACGTCCAAAGCATTGACTATTTGCGAGGTGATTTTCGCGCATTCGCCGTCCGTGGACATATCCCAGTGCGCATGTTCATTAGACGCGTCATTTACGTGGGGTCACGGCTCATTTCAATACTACACACCCACCTCCTTCCTATTTTGAATTACGCGGGCTTACGCCTGACCAGATACGCTATGCCGCCGTAACTTAGGGCGCAAGTTCTTTCTGAATATCGTACCTAACTATCTAAGTTACGGCGGCGTAGTGTATGTGAGATACGTTACGCCCGCCTAAAGATAGGCGATTCTTTCTGAATCTGGCCCTCATTGTGTAAATTTGTTTTTTTTTCTTAGGTCTTGCAACTTAGGAAATGCTCAGCACTTACATAGTATCTCTTTGGGAGGACAAGGAGGTTTCACCTTGGTTCCGCAAAGGTGCAGCTTCCTTCTACCCTCAGAGATTGAATATATAGAGTTAGTATATGTGAATATTGTTCTTCCATTTTATTTTATATATAATAAATAATATATATATATATATATATATATATATATATATATATATATATATATATATATATATATATATATACCTATGACGCGTTTTTTTACCCATAGACGATCACATGTTTATTAGCTCTCCTCGAGTTTGAGGAGAGGAGAGCCGATCAGTGGCATCTCTTCACAAGGGAGACCTGTAGGAAAAATCAGTGCCCTGATTATCTGTGCAACCCTAACTGTGCCCGTCACTGATGTAAATCTGTGCCTATCGGTGATGCCACTTTGTGCCCATCAGTGATGCCAATCGATTCCCCACCAGAAGTGCAAGTCAGTGCTGCCTTTTAGTGCCACCTATCATTGCCTCCCCATCAGTGCCCATAAGTGCAGTCTCATCAGCACACATCAGTTAAGGAGAATAATTATTTATCTACTACACATTTTTATTGACAGAAATTTGTTTGCTTGTTTTTTTTCTAAATTTTCGGTATTTTTTCAGCGGTTATTAAATACCACCAAAACAAAGCTCTATTTGTGTGAAAAAAAAATGATAAAAATTTCATTTGGGTAAAGTGTTGCATGCATGACTGCACAATTGTCATTCAAAGTGTGAGAGCCGAAGACTGGCCTCCTTAGGTAGGGGTTAAAAGTGCCCTGTATTTAATTCTTTAAACAGACCAAGCTGTGCAGCAAAAGTAGAAATTATAGGGTTGTGTCCATCCATTTAACACAACTGTGCTTGCAATAATCAGCATATATTTATTTGGTTAAAACCTTTATCCAAAGGGAAAGAAATATATTTTCGTAACAGCTTAAAAAGTGTTAGCTCAGGGCTTGACAAATTTTGCTTGGGGTGCAACCTATATGCTAAAGATGGTTTGCACTTGAATGGAATGGGGTCTGCTGTGCTGGGGGAGAGGTTTAGGGGAATGTTGGAGGAGTATTTAAACTAGACTTGAGGGGAGGGTGATCTAGAATTACATCGAGCACACAGGTCAGTAAGGGGTGAGACATTAATGGAGAGTGGAATGGGGATAGATGGAGGTGGGGTTATGGCAGGTGACAAAGTTCCCATGTTGCAAACAGCCTTTAGAAATTATAGTGCCATATGCACTACTAAAAATTATATGAAATATATGAAAAACACCAGCGAAAAATGTAACAATACATTTAAGTGTTTGTTCACCAATGCCAGAAGCCTGCCAAGCAAAACAGGTGAGTTGGAAGCTCTGGTGCATGAGGAGAGCTATGATGTAATCGGTATTGCTGAAACTTGGCTTCAATCCTCACATGACTGGGCTATTAATATTCCTGGCTATGCTCTCTTTCGGAAAGACAGGGTAAAAAGGAAAGGTGGAGGGGTCTGTCTCTATGTGAGTAGTGACCTCAAAGCAAGAGTGAAAGAGGACCTGGTTGATGGAGAGTGTGATGAAGTTGAAGCATTATGAGTGGAACTGCATACAGATGTGCGTAGTTCAAAGTTAATCATTGGCGTTTGTTATAGACCACCCAATGTTAATGAGGAGGTGGAGACTCGGCTCCTTTCACAGATGGAAAGGGCTGCAAGGGCTGGGACGGTGATAATAATGGGGGATTTTAACTACCCAGAAATTGACTGGAATAATGGAATTTCTGGGACAGTTAAAGGACAAAAATTTTAAAACCTATTGCAGGACAATTTTATGGTCCAGTTTATTGAGGCCCCAACTAGGAATGATGCTCTGTTGGACCTGATAATCTCAAACCATGCAGAGCTTATTACTAATGTTCAGATAAAGGAACACCTGGGTAGTAGTCATCATAACATTATTTCATTTAATGTTAACTATAAGCAAGAAATACATACAGGAAAGCTAAAAACACTTAATTTCAAGAGAGCAAATTTTCAAAGGATGAGGACTGCTCTCCAGGACTTGGACTGGGAGGGAATATTGGCACCGATGAACACAGAACAGAAATGGGAATTCTTCAAAAAGACTCTGTGGGGAGGCGTGGCCTGGACGGCATGGTGTGAGGAGTGTAGAACGGGAGCTCCGCTTGCCAAAGATCCTTACCTTACTATCCTGGGGCTGTAATTGAAATTCACCCTGCCACCGATCGTGCAAGTGTACACCCCACCGTGCAGGGAACATGTCGCCGCCGAAGCAGACCTCCAGCGCGGCTGCAAAACTCGCCAAGTACCGACTCACGGAGAAGGAGGCTGGGGGGGAAGATGGCGCCGGCTCCTCGACTCCTGCAGACTCGGCGGCCGAGAACACGGCACGTGTGTTGGAGGCAATCTCTGATTGCAAAAGCTCTCTGACGGGTAAAATTGAAGAGGTAAAGGTGGATGTCTCACTTGTTCGCCAGGACTTGCAGAATCTCAGAGACCGCGTGACTGAGGCAGAGACCAGGATTAGCCGCGTGGAGGATGACATCCCGCCGCTACAGGTTGCGGCAGAACGTATGCAACACCAACTCAATATGGTCCTGGTGAAGCAGGACGATATGGAGAACCGTTTGAGGAGGTGTAATTTGCGGTTCGTGGGTCTGCCAGAGGGAGCGGAGGGTCAGGACCCCCCCCTCATTCCTAGAAAACCTGCTGACTACCACCTTTGGGCGCGCTGAATTTTCAGATTCATTTGTGGTGGAGAGGGCCCATAGGCTGGCTGCCAAGCCTCCCCCTCAGGGCGCCCCGCCGTGGACATTTATTGCTAAGCTACTTAATTTCCGAGACCGGGATGCCGTGCTACGCCTGGCTAGGCTGAAGGGTAACATCCCTTTCCACAATACTGAGGTCAGAGTTTTCCCTGATTTTTCGGCGGATGTCCAAAAGAGGAGAGCCCAGTTTTCAGAAGCTAAACGCCAGCTGCGGATTTCGCCGCTACTCTTACGCCATGCTATTCCCGGCCCGGCTCCGGGTCGCTGGTGAAGACAGAGCATACTTCTTTGATACGCCAGAGGCGGTCTTCTCCTGGCTCGACAGAGAGGCGCCACCGGATCGGCGACCCATTTGACATCCCCGCCCTGACATCCTGGAGTACGCCGATGACCGTATTATGCTTCCTATTGGCTCCTGATCCCTCGTGGATCTGCGACTTGCTATGACCAGGTACTGTCCTAACTGGGTTGTGGCCCGTATCCTCCGCTTTCTCAGCTGTCCCATTGATGGGATTCCCCTGTCATTTCTGGTCCGTGGATTGGTCTTGCCCCCCTCATTTTTTCATCCCCATTACTGCCCCTCACTCCGTGTACACCTATCCCTGCCTACCGCGGAGCTCGGTATGTACTCCTTTGTCTGCTTCCCCCCCACCCCTGCACTCCTTGTCCTGTGTGTTGGGATGCATGTACCGCGGCCCCATACGATAGTTCAAGACGGCGAGTGGCTACCCGTCATTGCACCTGTGACTTGGTCTCGTGTTTCCGTATCCTGGAACTCCCCCCCTGCATTTCATTCTGGGGACTCTAGCTCGGGTGCCTCACTCTTTGTACTGTTGCTAGTTTTACAGCAGATAATCGTCCCACTAGCTGCGGATGTCCCCTTGGACCCTGCAGTATTTTTCAATACCTGTAACATTGTGTGCTATTATGTCTATGCCTGGTTTCCCTGGTCTGGTCGGACCTGTGGGGGTGTCTTGGCTGTTTGCCTGGCGCCCTACTGGCCCGGACAATCCGGAGTGTTTGTTCATTATTTCTTTTCGTTTTGTTCTCTTCTGTTATATGTGGTTAATTGTTGGAATTTTGCTATGATTCAATGTGCTGTGCGGGAGGGAATGTGGTTTTGCTTTTTGGGGGATAATATATGGAGTAGTGCTATTGATGCTAAATTACTGTACAATGGTACGGCTGTTGGGATCCTGTCCCTGGCGATCTGCGGTTCGCGGGCGGTGGCTGGGCCCCTCCCTTGTTTGGGAGGTGGTCTGGCTGCTTGCGCCCAGGATTCGGGTTTCCGGGCCATTCACTGCCGACATTATTCATCATGCCTAACATAAAATTTATGACCTGGAATGTGCGGGGGATAAGGGCTCGCCCGAAACGCAACGCAGTACTGTCCTTTTTAAAAAAGCAAAGGGCCGACATCATGGTATTAGTGGAGACTCACTTAACTGGTCAGCTCATGATGACACTGAAGAAGCCGTGGGTGGGATGGGTCTATCAGGCCCCTTATACTGTGAACTCCAGGGGGGTGGCTGTAATGGTAGCCAAAACTGTACAGTTTGTGCTGCTCCTGCTCCAGTCTGATCCCCAAGGCAGGTTTCTGTTTTTGCACGTTAAAATTAATGGACTAGAGGTACTGCTCCTGGCCATATACATACCTCCCCCCTTTCAGTTTGCGGTGATGACGGAAGGCCTGGCATTTATGTCACGGTTTCCCAGTGTGCCTGCGATCTGGTTGGGGGACTTTAATAACATCACACATAGACATCTGGATAGGATGCCCACGGCACCCTCATCAGACGCTGCACACGCACAGACCCGCTTTGGTAAACTCCTGCTCGACCTTGATCTGGTAGATACGTGGCGCCACCGCCACCCGACTGATGGGACGTTTTCGTGTTTCTCAACGTCACATAACTCTGTCACGTATCGACCTGATACTGACATCCCGGACCATCCTTCCCTATTTGGGCAATGTGGGGTTCAATCCCCGCGTCTTATCAGATCATGCCTCTTATTGGATTGAGCTCCGCATCGCCTCCCCTCCCCCGACTTACAATTGGAGACTTAACCCCTTCTGGCTCTCTTTTGTGCCTGATCTGGCGGAAGCCGAGACCGAATGGGATCATTTCTTCCAGACTAACAGGGGCTCTGCGTCGTTCGGGGCGGTGTGGGACTCCTTTAAAGCTCATGCTCGATTATACCTGTCCCAAAGTATTGCCAGATACCGCAAAAACTCGAACATGGTGGTTGCACAGGCGGAACGCTCCCTTGTGGAGGCGGAAAGGGCATTTGTTTCTGACCCCTCCTCTGACACGGCTGATGCTCTGAAGCTTCAAACCCGAGTCGTGAATGGCCTTCTCTTTGAAAAGGCAGAAAGGAACATATTTTACAGCAAACAGAGGGTGTACGAGTGCGGCGAACGAGCGGGTCGACTCCTTGCCTATTTAGCCCATCTGGACCACAGACCTCCCACAGTGGTCTCGCTTCGGGACTCTGGGGGAGTTTTGATCTCTGATCCGGACGAGGTAGCTGGAGAATTTCGCTCCTTCTTTGCCTCGCAATATTCCTCTGCTGTCAATAACCCTAGGGGGGAGCTGGTGGATCTCCTGGCTGGGATTGACTTACCCACACTGTCGGAATCTCAGGTGGAGACTCTCGAGTCTCCTATCACCACAGATGAAATAACGCTTGCACTTTCCACGCTAAAACCCTCTAAGGCGCCTGGCTCAGATGGTCTCCCCTTGGAGTTTTACACTGCCTATGGTGAGTCCCTGATCCCAAGACTCCAGGAGCTATTTCTGTCCATCTTTGAATCGGGCTCCCTGCCCGCCTCTCTACGAGAGGCGTACATAGTATTGATCCCTAAACCCGACAAAGACTTAGAACTCCCTGAATCCTACCGCCCAATATCCCTGCTACAGCTTGACATTAAGATCCTTGCCAAGATCCTGGCGCTGCGGCTCAATGGCGTGATCCTCAAATTAATCCACCCTGATCAGACCGGATTCATGCCTGCTAAAAACACGGCACACAATCTGAGAAGGCTGCATATGAATTTGCAAGCGCGGCATGATCGGGTGGGGTCCCGGGTGGTGGTGGTGTCTCTTGACGCCGCTAAGGCATTCGATTCTGTCGAGTGGGACTACCTCTGGGAATGCCTAGCGCGATTTGGCTTTGGGCCCAAATTTATAAAGTGGGTCCGTCTTCTGTATCAGGACCCGTGTGCCAGGATCTTGGTGAACGGTCGGGTATCGGCCCCCTTCCCCCTGCAAAGGGGAACCAGACAGGGGTGCCCTTTGTCCCCACTTCTATATGCCCTGGCGGTGGAGCCCTTGGCGTCCTCCCTTAGAAGGCATCCGGGCATTCATGGCCTCTGTTGCGGGGGGCTAGAGGAGACGGTCAGCCTTTATGCTGATGATATGCTCCTCTACTTGGCAGATGCTGGCCCCTCCCTGCAGACCGCTCTTGATGTTATCCGGACCTTCGGTCGATATTCCGGGCTTCGTATCAATTGGGACAAGTCCCAGATTCTCCCTATAGATGTCAGCGTCCCCACGGAACTCCAGGCCTCTTTTCCTCTCCTTAGGGTGAGTTCATTGAAGTACTTGGGGATTCGGATCTCTAGATCTCCCGAAGATTACGTTGCTCTCAACCTTGAGCCGCTGGTGCGGTTTTTGAAGGCCAAGACGCAGACGTGGGCCAAGCTACACCTGGGGGTGATGGGCCGAGTAAATCTCATCAAAATGATCCTCCTCCCTAAGTTTTTATACGTACTCTGGCATGCCCCTGCCTATCTCCCCCTTAGATTTTTCAAGTCCATTGAAGCAATCCTTAATTCCTTTGTGTGGGGCTCGGCTCGCCACAAATTATCCTGGCAGGCGCTGAAAAACCCCACTGACCTCGGGGGGGCAGCTCTACCCGACTTTACCTTATATTACCTGGCAGCGCAGTTGTCTCATTTCTTCTACATTGACAAGACTGACAGGGATCGCTACCTATCACTTGTGTGCCCCCCCCTCTGCTCCTGGGATCACTCACCCTTTTCAGATTCTCTTCAGAGACCTGGGGGGTGCTCGGTCCCCGGGGACTAACAAAGGCTTGCTCTACCATCACTGCAAAATTTGGGAGGTGGTGAGGCGCAGGCTCAAAGTCTTGCCCACCCACTCTCTTATCCCCTTGTGGGACAACCCTGGTCTACGCAAATTGTTGACTGTCCCGGATCAGGTCCTGTGGCTTCGGTGGGGGGTGCGTTACCTTTCTGATGTTTACCACGGCCCCGTCCTCAAATCATTCCAACAACTCAAAGATGGGTTCGGCCTCCCCAATTCTATGCATTTTCGCTATCTCCAGCTCCGCCACGCTCTTCGGGCACAATTTGGCGAAGCATCCCCCAGTGTAGACAAACTAGATATCGTGCGTACCATGCAGGGGATGGACTCCCGGAAACTTATCTCGGAGTTTTATGCAACGCTCCTTCGGCCTACGGCTGTTACTTTGGCCTACGGACTTAAGGACCGTTGGGAAGTAGATGTGGGGGAGCTGGAGGAGGACGAATGGGAGGACGCTCTGGAGACCAGCAAGAAAGTCTCAGTCAAGCTTTCTGATCGCCTTACGCACCTCTATATGTTGCACAGGACATATCTGACCCCCACTCGCCTTGCCAAATACAAACCTGATCAAAACCCATTGTGCCCTAGATGTGATAGCCCCACCAGCATTTTTTTCCACCTCCTCTGGTCCTGCCCAGTCATACAGGACTACTGGACGCATGTAATACAGTTTATACATGATGAGATGGGGTCCCCTCTGACGCTAAGCCCTAAGCAATGTCTGCTGGGAATATTTCCGGACCCTGACTCGGATAAGTACCACAAGATCTTTCTTCAGGAGTCATTGTTCATTGCCAGGCTTCTCGTGGCGCGGAAGTGGCTCCGGGTCGAGCCGCCTTCTCTCCGGGAGTGGATCTCTGCAGTGAATGGCGTATTGCCGTATAAAAAAGAAATATACGCTCATAGGGGTTGCCCTGCTAAGTATGGTAAGATATGGGATGCATGGCTGGGTACCGCTGATACATGTGATGATATCCCTGCTTGAGTTTGCTCCCCTCTGTTTTCACCTTCCCTCTTCTGCAGCTGTTGTCGTGTCCTGGTCATAACTCTGTGTGGCCTCCCAGGCATCCCTGGACGGTAAATTGGTCCCCTGTCACTCCAGGCCTATACCTATGTGACAATTGCATACATTTGATCCCACTCTACCACTGTTTTCCACCCCCTTTGAAATGTAGATATGCTCTATTCTTGTATGACCATTCATTGTCTCTGTACCACATTTTTGATTTGGATCTCTTTTTGTACATCCTGTATATTTGCTCTCTGCACAATAAAGCACTGTTTCCTTTGTAAAAAAAAAAGACTCTGTGGGACCTCACTGCAAAGTATATTCCCATGGGCAATAAGTTTAAAAGGCTAAAGATAAAACCTATGTGGCTCACGGTCAAAGTTAAAAAAGCTATAAACAATAAGAAAATAGCTTTAAAAAATTATAAAAATGAAGGAACACTAGCGTCGTTTAAATGTTACAAAGAATATAATAGAATATGTAAAAAGGAAATCAAGGATGCAAAAATTCAAAATGAACGACAGATTGCAAAAGATAGTAGGACAAACCCCAAAAAATTATTTAAATATATTAATAGTAAAAAGGTCAAGTCTGAGCATGTAGGCCCTTTACAAAATAATCTAGAGTGGGTGACTGAGGACAAAGTGAAGGCAAATGTATTAAATGCTTTCTTCAGCTCTGTGTATACAATGGAGCATGGGGAAGCTCATGTTCATAATGGGGGTCGGAGTGTGACAGCCCCAAATCCACAATGGCTCAAAAGTGATATGGTCCAGAAATATTTTGACAGAATAATGGTGGATAACGCACCTGGACCAGATGGCATCCACCCACGGATCCTAAAAGAATTGAGCTCTGAAATTTCAAAGCCACTGTATCTAATATTTAGGGACTCATTAATGATGGGAATAGTACCACTGGATTGGCGTAGAGCCAATATGGTGGCTATATTTAAAAAGGGAACAGTCTTTACCAAGTAACTATAGACCTGTTAGTTTAACTTCTATAGTTGGGAAGATACTGGAACGTTTAATAAAAGACCACATGGATGAGTTCTTGCTGGAAACAAACTATTTAAGCAACAGACAGCATGGATTCATGAAAGACGGAAGTTGTCAGACAAACCTGATTTCCTTTTAAGAAGAGGTAAGTAAAACCCTGGACAGAGGCGTGGCAGTGGACGTGGTATACTTGGATTTTGCAAAAGCGTTCGATACACTTCCCCTTACATGGCTCATGTGTAAGGTAAGTTCTACAGGATTGGATATATCGGTTTGTAAATGGATAGAAAACTGGCTGAAAGACAGAATTCAGAGAGTTGTGGTTAATGATTCTTTTTTTTTAACAGAGATGTTTTATTGAGAGAAAAAAACAGGGTTACAGCATCACATGCACACAAAAGCACAGCACAATACAAATATCAGGATGGACTATTAGGATGTAGAGCAGAGCACCTACCCTACCCGCTACATATTGGCAGGGTGAAAAGAAAGGAAAAACTGGACATTCAAAGCCCCACACTAACAATAGGAAGCTTACCGGAGCTTACTTCAGAGCCCCCTCCCCCCCTGAGGATAGTACAGGAAAAAGGGGGGGTGATAAACCAGGGTGTCAAGATGGGGGGGGGGGGAGGGCTGGGGAGAGAGAAAGGGGGAAAAAAAAAAAAAAAAGGAAAAGAAAAAGGGGGAGGGGGGGGAGAAGGCAATAGGGATCAGCTATTGTCATATAGAAATAGTACATCGACCAACCAGAGACCACAGCTAACCCCTGGCATCAATCCACGCAGACCACACCTTGTCAAATTTCGCCGGGCATTGTCTACTCTCATACGTGATCCTGTACAGCGGGAGCACTTTATTGATAGATAGGGTCCACGATTCCACCGTCGGTGGATCCGCCGCCTTCCACTTAAGGAGGATTTCCCTCCTGGCATAGAAGAGGGAGAAGGTAAGCAACAGCTTGGAGTATCTGTCCCCTTGGAACTCCTCCAAATGGCTCAGGAGAAAAACCAGGGGCTCCAGCGGGATCCGCAGCTGAGACACCTCGCCCAAGACCTCGGCCACCCGGCCCCAGTAGGGTTGGATTTTGGGACAAGACCAGACCATGTGCCAGAACGAGCCCTCCTGCACTCTACAGCGCGGGCAGAGGGGGTCTCGTTGGGGGAAGATACGGGCCAGCCTTTGAGGGGTATAGTATGCTCTATGTAAGAACTTGATTTGGATAAACCTATCCCTAGCTGCTATAAGTGACGGGATGAACAGAGAGACGCATTCCTCCCACTTTTCGTCATCCAGGTCAGGTATATCAGCCTTCCACTTATCAAATGTGCGGGTCAACCCAGAGTCATATGCCACCGTCAGATAAAGATAAAGGGTAGATAGTGGTCGCCCCATAGTACGTGCTGTCAGGAGTCTCTCGACCGAGTCTGATTGGAGTGTGAGTCTGTCCGGGAATTGGGCCCCGTACGCGTGTCTGAGCTGCCAGTACCGAAACGTCCACTGCAGAGGGATCGAGTATCGGTCCCTTAGTTCCTGAAAAGTTATGAGAGTGCCGTCAAACAATATGTTTAAGGGTAGTTATCCCCTTACCTGCCCACGCAGAGGGGTCGGGAAGGGAGTAGAAATGGGGTAGTAGGGGGTTACCCCAAAGAGGGGTATGAGGAGAGACATGGGAGGGTTTTGCATATATTTCCCTAGCGTCCTTCCAGGCCTTGATGGTAGTTGTCATGGGGATCGTGACCGAAGGGGACGAACGGCAACCACGGAATGCGAGGTTACTCAGAGCGGCGTATGAGCCCAAAATAGCTGCCTCCAACGTAACCGCCGGATTCTGCTTAGGTTGGGCGAACCACCACCGGACAGTAACCAAAACAGCCGCCCAGTAGTATAGTTGAAAGTTTGGAAGCGACAGGCCTCCACTCGATAAGGGCAGGTATAACGTTTTTTTAGCTATCCTAGGGGTTTTCCCCGCCCAGACAAAGGCCCCCAGCTGACTCTCGAGCTTCTTGAAGAATTCCCTCGGGAGGTGGATCGGAGTATTCCGAAAGTAATACAAAAATTTGGGGAGGAGTACCATCTTCATGAGGTTAATCCTACCCACCGGAGTCAGAGGGAGCGAACGCCACATTGCGAATTTAACGGTGACCTGTCTCATCAAAGGGTGAATATTGCGCGCCATGAAGTCGTCCAGCGTCGCAGTGACCCTGACCCCCAGGTATTTGATTTCCCCAACCCATTGGAGCTGCAACTGAGGAGTAGACTTAGTGGGGGAGGGATGGAGCGAGAAGAGTTCCGATTTGTCCCAGTTGATACGGACTCCAGAGAAGCCAGCGAAGCGGTTAAATTGAGCCAGGGCCTTGTCAAGGGATCCGGACGAGTCGGCTAAGTACAGCAGGGTATCGTCGGCATAAAGGGAGATTTTTTCATGCAAGGGGCCAACCCGTATCCCCTGAATCTCTCCATCCGCCCTGATAAGAGCCGCCAGGGGCTCTATGGCCAGCGCAAACAGACCCGGAGAGAGGGGGCAGCCCTGTCTCGTGCCGCGCCCCAGCGGGAATGGGTCCGACAGGCACGCATTTGTACAGACCCTGGCCCGGGGGGCGTCATAGAGGAGCTTAACCCAGGATATAAAGTTGGGACCAAAGCCAAACTTGGCAAGAACCGCCCAGAGGAAACTCCACTCAACAGAGTCGAAGGCCTTCTCGGCGTCAAGAGAGGCCACCAGGGTCTGACCCACGTCGTCCGCCCTAGCTATATGAGTAAAGAGCCTCCTAAGGTTGATGTCGGTACCCCTACCTGGCATGAAACCCGTTTGATCGGGGTGCACCAAGGCTGTAATAACCGTATTCAACCGAATAGCCAGGACCTTGGCTAGCAGTTTGGCATCAACATTCAGTAATGATATGGGTCTGTAGGAGGGGCAAAGGGAAGGATCCTTACCCGGCTTTGGAATGACCACAATCACCGCTTCGCCCATAGAGGTGGGAAGAGAGTGCAGGCGTTCAGCAGCCACCAGCATCTCCCGGAACCTGGCTGCTAACACGTCGGGGTATTGTTTGTAGAGTTCTACAGGGAGGCCGTCAGGTCCAGGGGTCTTGCCCGGTTGCATGGTCTTAAGTGCCTTGAGTATTTTGTCTAGGGAAATGGGCCTGTCAAGGGTGGTTCTAAATTTATCAGTCAGGACAGGGATGTCAACCTCGTCAAGGTAAAGGGCCAGATCTTCATCCCCAAAGGTCACCTGTGATGTATAGAGGCGCTGGTAGTAGGCGGCAAAGGTACGGTTAATCTCCTCCGGGGTGTACAGGAGACCTCCGTCGAGACCGGCTATCTGGGGGACAGCCATGCCCCCCGAGTGTTCCCTGGAGAGCCAAGCGAGGAGCCTGCCCGATTTTTCGCCCTGCTCAAATATACGTTGGGATTGGGCCAGCAGCTTCTTCTGAGTCAAGGAGGTGCGTAGGGACATAACCTCCCCAGTAAGGGACTGCAGTCTAATGTAGTGATGGGGATCCCGGGAACGAACATACAGTGCCTCCTGTGCTGAGGCGGCCGCCTCAGCCGCATCTAGCGCAGAACGCCTCCCCCGCCGAACTCGAGCTATAATGGTCTGATATTGACCCCTAGTGAAGGCCTTAAAAGTATCCCAAACAACGGCCGAAGAGGCCGAGTCTGAGTTAGTGGCCCAAAAGTTGTCAAGCACCCCCGCAAATTGGGACTCCACATCCTGGTCTGAAATCCAAAACCGTGACAGCCGCCACAGGCCGGTCTGGGTCCCCGGGCCACCCAACTTCACCAAGAGGGGCACATGGTCCGAGATGCCCCTGGGGAGTATCTTAACCTCTCTGACCCTAGACAAAACTGACCGGCCCGCGAAGGCCAGGTCTATGCGGGAAAAGGAGGAGTATGAGGCAGAGTGGCAGGTGTAGGCCCGCTCCTGAGGGTGTTTCCACCGCCAGATATCCGTCAAGCCATAGGCCTCAGCCCAGGAAGCCAGTCCCGGGAAAGAGGGACCCACACCTGCCATCCTGTCCACGCTCGGGTCAGGGGCCATATTAAAGTCACCCAGCACTATCATGTGATCCGAAGCAAAGTCAGCTAGAATGGCAGTTATCTTGTTTAATAGAATCAAGGAGGCTGGGGGGGCAGATAGAGACCCACAATAGACCAGGTCTGAGACAGAATTTTAGCATTGATAACCACATATCTACCGTCAGGGTCCAGCGCCAGGTCCAGGAGCTTGAAGGGGAGGGATTTGTTAACTAATATGCTCACCCCTCTGGCAAAGGTGGAGTATGTAGAGTGATAGTGGGCGGCCACCCAGGGTTTTTTAAGAGCCAGGGTTCTACTACCCACCAGGTGGGTCTCCTGAAGGATACAAATGTGAGGGCTATGGGTTCTGATAAATTGGAACACCAGTGACCTCTTAACCGGAGAATTGAGGCCCCTGGTGTTCCAGGACATAATGTTAAGTGCCGACATGACAATCAGTGGTAGGTGAGTGGGCCGGATGAGAACAATAGAGCTCCAGGGAGACTGGCGCCAGGACCCGAGGCGGTTCCTGCCGCATAAACCGAGACAGTGTACAGTACTGTGCATACTCAATAAAACATCTGAACATAAACTTAAAAAAACAAAACAAAAACCAAGGTGAAAAAAGGGAAAGGAAAACACATATCGTAACCAGCCCAGACCGGGCAACATAACCCCCCCCCACCCTGCTCAGTCCCTCAAAACTGGGAAGAGCTTCCATTCCCCAGTCCCACATCAGCACGCCGGCTGCAAAGGGGGTAGGTGTGCAAGCGGCGACCCGGGGCCCACCGGGAGTCCGGGGGGTGTCCTCTTGAGCACGACGCCTCTCCGCTCGTGGCCCCTCCAATGAGTATAGGAGGGTGGTGGGGCAGTACATCGAAAAAGGAGGAATGAGAACAGTAGACATATGAGCCCTCCCCACCCCCCTGCCAGGATAGTGGTCTCCAACAGTCATGCTGCGCCCCAGGGACAAAAGAAAAACAAAAAACAAAAAAAAAAAAATTAAATAAAAGGACCGTCAGGCGGGGGTAGCAGACCACGCATTGTAAGATGAAAAAGAAGATAAAGGACCTCTCTCAATGTTCTCCTGAGGTACTCAGGGGTACAAAACTTGTGTTGCAACATCATTCAAAAACAGTGGCCTCTCGGCAGGACCCTCCAACAAAGTGGCCGTTAAGGGGGATGGGCAGTCCCCTCACTAATGACCCCCTCGCAGGCCCTCCAGAGCCAGGGTAACGTCCGGGGGAAGGGAGGCCGCGAAAAAAGGGGGGACCTCCAAACAGGAGGGGTAACAAGTCACTGTCATGAGGGCCAGGGTTCCCATCCGAGAGGCAGGGATCAGTACATCAAACCAAAAGAGGGGAGAACATGGAAGTTACTCACGGGTGCTTGCTCAGCGGTGCGGTGGCAGGGTATCAAGCCAGTCAGAGGCCTCTCTCGGGGTGTTAAAAAACCGGAGGGATTCGCCATCTTGGACCTTGAGTCTGGCCGGGAAAAGGACGCTGTACTTAATGTTGCGGGATCTCAGGGCTCCCTTAACCTGGTCAAAAGACTTGCGTTGCCTCTGGGTCTCCACAGAGTAATCCGGGAAGATCATCAGCCTGGTGTTTTGAAACCGGATCTCCCCCTGCTGCCTGGCAGCCCGGAGGACTTCATCTCTATCCCTGAAGTTCAGCAGCCGCAGGATGAATGTCCTCGGGGGGCTCCCGGGGGTCCCTGCTTAGGGGGGACCCTATGCGCCCTCTCTGCGGTGTAATGGGGAGAGAAGCTTGCGTCAGGAAGAAGAGAGCGGAGTAATCCCTCCACATAGGCTGTCGGATCTTTCCCCTCCACCCCCTCGGGGAGGCCGATGATGCGAAGGTTATTCCTCCGGTTTTCGGTTCTCGGCGTCCTCCGCCCTAAATTCCAAGGCCTTCACTTTAGTGTGGAGCGTGCGGAGGGAAGCCGAGTGCTCCATGGAGTCATCTTCCAGCAACCCGATGCGCTGCTCCGTCTCCGTGACGCGGGAGCGGAGCTTATCCATGTCCTGGCGGATAAGGCCCACATCGAGTTGCACCTCTTCTATCTTGGCCGTCAGGGTGGACTGGCAAGTCGCTATGGCGGCCATCACCTCCGGGAGCCAGGATGGTCTGGGGTCCGTGGGATCCCCAGGCGGCTGAGACGCCATGCGAGAGGAGCGCGTGGCGCGCGGCTCCACGAGGTAGGCCGGAGGAGGGTGAGATACCTCCGTTAACAGAGGGAACCTGAGCTTCTTTCCCTTACCGGACTGCGCCCGGGGAGTCCCCCGCCTCATCCAGGTGGCAGCGGAAGGAAAGGTTAGGGGCTGCAGACCAGTGGAGCGGATCAATAAGGAGAAGCCAGCGGAGCTCACGGAGGATGCGACCGCTCACGTCGCCATCTTGGACACGCCCCCCGTGGTTAATGATTCTTACTCTGAATGGTCCAAGGTTATCAGCAGTGTACCCCAAGGTTCGGTGTTGGGTCCCTTACTTTTCAATATATTTATAAATGATATTGGGTCTGAGATCAAAAGTAACATTTCTGTCTTTGCAGATGACACCAAGCTATGCAGTGGAATAACGTCCTTGCAGGATGTCTCTAATTTAGAAGCCGACCTCAATGCTCTGTCTAAGTGGGCGACTAAGTGGCAAATGAGGTTCAATGTTGATAAATGTAAAGTTTTGCACTTAGGGGCTAAGAATATGCATGCATCATACATGCTAGGGGGAGTACAACTGTGGGGATCTTTAGTGGAGAAGGATCTGGGGGTTTTAGTTGATCATAAGCTCAATAATGGCATGCAATGCCAAGCTGCGGTTTCCAAAGTGAGCAAAGTCCTTTCTTGTATTAAGAGAGGTATGGACTTCAGAGATAGAGATATCATTTTGCCCCTGTACAAATCCTTAGTAAGACCTCATCTGGAATATGCAGTCCAGTTTTGGGCACCAGTTCTCAAAAAGGATATCGGAGAACTGGAGAAAGTGCACAGAAGGGCAACCAAACTGATAAGAGGCATGGAGGAGCTCAGCTATGAGGAAAGATTAGAAGAACTGAATTTATTCACTCTTGAGAAGAGGAGAATAAGGGGGGATTTGATCAACATGTACAAATATATAAGAGGTCCATATAGTGAACTTGGTGTTGAGTTATTCACTTTGAGGTCAACACTGAGGACAAGGGGGCACTCTTTACGTCTGGAGGAAAAGAGATTTCACCTGCAAATACGGAAAGGTTTCTTCACAGTAAGAGCTGTGAAAATGTGGAACAGACTCCCTCCAGAGGTGGTTCTGGTCAGCTCAGTAGATTGCTTTAAGAAGGGCCTGGATTCTTTCCTAAATGCACGTAATATAACTGAGTACTAAGATTTGTAGGTATAGTTGATCCAGGGTAAATCGGATTGCCTCTCGGGGAATCAGAAAGGATTTTTTTCCCCTCCTGTAGCAAATTGGATCATCGCTCTGGTGTTTTTTTTTGCCTTCCTTTGGATCAACTGTGGGTATGGAGTTGGGTGTATGGGATTGTACTGTGTTTGTTTTATTTTGTTTATTTTTTTTTTATGGTTGAACTGGATGGACTTGTGTCTTTTTTCAACCTGGCTAACTATGGAACTATGGCCCAGATTCATAGAGCAATTACGCCTGTCTAACTGGTGTTAGACAGGAGTAATTTCAAATTTTGCGCGCCGTATCACTAGTTTGAATCCTCAAACCATGATACGGCGGCTTCGGGCTTCGATCCGAGAGGCTTACGTCTTCGTAAGCCTTCGGATCTACGCTGCGATATTTTTGCGGCCGCTGGGAGGAGTTCGCGTCGTTTTGATGCGTCGGGATATGCAAATGAGTTTTTACGGCGATCCACGAAGATACGAGCGGTCTTCGCAATCGCTTACGTCTATTTTTTTTTACGTACTGTTAGACCAGCTTTTTGCTGGTCTAACGGTGCGTAGCCCATGTTTTTTTTTTAATGTAAGTCGTTCGGGAATAGAAATGTCCGTAAACGACGCTACTCAAACAACGAATGACGTAACGACGTGATTTCGCGCAATGCACGGTGGGAAATTTGCGAACGGAGCATGCGCAGTTCGATTGCCGCGGGAACGCGCCTATTTTAAATGCTTCACGCCCCCTACTCGCGTAGATGGATTGCGACGGGAGAAATACACTACGCCGCCGTCGTTTACTGGACAAAATCTACCTGGATTCCACGTAGAGCCAGGTAAAAAACGGCGGCGTAGTGTATTTCTGATACGATACGATAATCTAATTCTCTCTGAATCTGGCCCTATGTAACTAACTACTATGTAATCTAGGAACAAGAGAAAAAAATTGTGCATATCCAGTGAACAACAAAACAGCAAAAGCTGTGATTCAAAAATGTTATACAACATAAACAAATATATAAAGAAGGAGCTGGAATCGCGCTAAATATGAGGCTATGACCATGTGAAGGGCACAATGTGTAGTGTAAATACTCAGTATGGAGGTGAAAAAATCTATAGAACCACAGAGAAATACCAAAAACAACCAAAAAGGTGAAAAATTGTTATAAGAAGTCCACCTGTTGGTCACAAAGGAAAATACTCATGGTATGAGGCTGTGATCATGTGAAGGGCACAGATACAATCAGTGATAAAAATATTCAGTGTGGGAATAATATACTTATGGAACCACAAAGAACCAAAAAGGAGAGAAAAAAATAAACAATACAAATCCACCTATTGATTACAGAGAAGCCTACTTATAGTCTCTGATGAACTAGGGTGAGGTCTTTGACAGGGAAAAAAAGTCTTCAGATGAAGATGGACGTGCCTTCTCCCAAGAATATTGTGTATATATAGATCAAGGAGGCAGAATCTCAGGATAATGATAATGCATCAACTCCACGCTGTCGATCACACTTGGGCTTTCCCGGATTTGGATGTAGAATCACGGCACCAAAAACAAAACAGAAACAGAAAAACGTGCATAGTGTAAAACTTATAGACAACGTATAAATCACCACCCGTGTGGGACAGTAGTAAATGGGGAGGGGATAGTGCAAACCCACCACCACTATACACACTGACCCTTACCGGACAGCGGGACCCCTCAGGGTGGATGCAATACACCTAAGATGGGATGAATCGAATTTCAACAGCCGTGATACTTCAGCAGATAGCAGCACTGATATGGTACAATGTAACGACAGAAGAACTCACATAGTGTAAAACCCGATGACATTTATTAAAAAGCGGATAAAATAAGTTGCACTCACAAACAGATGCGAATATGGAGCTTAAAACAAGGTGCCGGCCGGCTCAGTAGGAACAGGTGCGTCCTTCCGTATGGTTGCGATGACGTGGGAACGTCTCCTCCCAACGTTTCGTCTTCACAAAGACTTGATCACGGGATAAGGACGCCTCTCCACGTCACTGCAGTAATACCCTCAGTAGGCGGAGTCAGTCAAAAGCGGCCACAACATCGCCATCTTGGAGAAGGGATGAAGTGAGGGAAAGGTATTAAACCTCCTCGCCGCTCTTAAATGGAAATAGCAGCTAGAGGAAAAAATCTGAACGGCGGAGTCATTTACAGACATCCACTTAATGGCTATCTTAAAAGGCGGGGAACAGATTTACAAACCCCATCAACTTTATTGGTACGGACGGACAATCAGTAAGTCCATCCTCTCTTCACCAAAGACAAGGACATTTAGTCATCGTGTCTTTTAAGGAACTCCAAATTAAGATGGGTAAAGTATTAATGACTACAAAAGGGGAACCGCTAAAAAAGACTGACATACAACCACTGTGGAAAAAAAGTGTTTGTACCACACAGATGGTCTATATAACAATTAAATAAATGCTTGTCAATACACACAAATATGGATGCGTACACGGGAACATGAGCAATCTCATCATTACAATATGAAAGGCATAACAATGCTCACCATAGTAACTAACAATAGACCACACCTCATAAGGTACGATGGTCAAAACCAGGTGGAGATTTTAAAGGGTAAAAGTTGGACGCCATTCCACGAGCGGACACAATTTTGAAGCGTGATATCTTGGGTATCAATTTACTCGCCGTAACATTATCTTTCACAATATAAAAAAAAATTGGTATCATTTTACTGTTTTATTTTTTAATTCAAATTTTTTTATTTTTTCCCAAAAAAAGTGCGCTTTTAACCAGTTGCCGACCGCCCACCGTCTTATACGGCGGGACGATGGCACTGCTGGGCGAGAGCCCGTAGCTATACGTCCGCTCTTTAGCGGCCACTAGGGGGCGCATCCCCGCTCGCCCCCGAGTCCCGCACGCGTGCCCGGTGGGTACGATCGCCGCCGAGCACGCGCGCTCGTTCGTTACAGAGCGGGGAACAGGAGCTATGTGTGTATGTATGAACAGAAGATCAGTGATTTCCCCTAGTGAGGTCACCCCCCCATACAGTTAGAACACACCCAGGAATACACTTAACCCCTTCCCTGCCCCCTAGTGTTAACCCCTTCACTGCCAATGGCATTTTTATAGTAATACAATGCATTTTTATAGCATTGATCGCTATAAAAATGCCAATGGCCCCAAAAATGTGTCAAAAGTGTCCGAAGTGCCCGCCATAATGTTGCAGTACTGAAAAAAAATGCTGATCGCCTCATTACTAGTAAAAAAAAAATATTAATAACAATGCCATAAAATGACCCCCAATTTTGTAAACGCTATAACTTTTGCGCAAACCAATCAATAAACGCTTATTGCATTTTTTTACGAAAAATATGTAGAAGAATACGTATCGGCCTAAACTTTTTTTATTTTTTTTTGGGAGATATTTATTATAGCAAGAAGTAAAAAATATTGCATTTTTTTCAAAATTGTCGCTCTATTTTTGTTTATAGCGCAAAAAATAAAAACCGCAGAGATGATCAAATACCACCAAAAGAAAGCTCTATTTGTGGAAAAAAAGGACGCCAATTTTGTTTGGGAGCCGCGTCACACGACCGCGCAATTGTCCGTTAAAGCGACGCAGTGCCGAATCACAAAAAGTGCTCTGGTCATTGGACAGCAATATGGTCCGGGGCTAAAGTGGTTAAGACCGCTGCGCAAATACGGCGTGACACAAAGTATTGTAACGATCGCCATTTTATTCTCTGGGTGTTGGAATAAAGAAATATATATAATGTTTGGGGGTTCTAATTAGAGGGAAGGAGATGGCAGTGAAAATAGTGAAAAATGACATTAGAATTGCTGTTTAAATTGTAATGCCAAATGGCCACCACCAGATGGCGCCAGCTCACAGAAGGGAGACCTTGGGACATCACAAGGCCGCAAAGCCGCGGCCTCAATTACCGGCTGTCGCGGACCCGCCGCGATCACACGGCAGGGGGAGGTGGGGGCGCACTGAGACACAGGATCCTGTGCCTCCGTGCTCCCCCACCTCCCCCCGCCGCGGCCGGTAATTGAGGTTGTGGCTTTGCGGACTTGTAGGCCGCAAAGCCGCTGCCTCAATTACCAGCCGCCGTGGGCGCCAGGTCACAATTTCTGGTCGCAATTGCGACCTGGCGCCCGGATATTGTCGACACCTGTGTTAGCTAGAGCTTGCCTGTAAGCACCTGGGGACAGTGCATTGGACACAGGGCCGGTGCAAGGAGTTTTGCCAACTCAGGCAAAGGTGCATTTTGACAAATCCCCCCTCCCCGGCACGCACACACACCATACATTATATATGTGCTCCATTAAGCTTTAATGGTTAGTGATCGTTTAACTTATTTATCTTTTATAGAGAAAGATAGCAAACTATTTGTGGTTTTGTAAAGTGCATTTTTTCTTTTAAACAGGAAACTTTTTTTTTAATTTAATGTTTTTTATTTGTTTTTTTAGGTACAACATTTGACAGATACAATTTCATAATTACAAAATTTGCAGATATCAAGCTAACGTAGGTAGGAAACAGCGCCGTCGATATGCTATTGTTTAAAGACAGCAAAAAATATCTGTTTCCTCTTGTATCCCCTTGTGTCTTCCCCCTTGTGGCACCCCTCCCCTCCCTCCCTCCCCCCTCCCACGGAAACGTGTTCTTCTTGTGTTGCCTTATCCAGAAAAGTTCTGGATTGCGCTGATGTATTCAGTTCGAACTCGAGTTGTTGGCTAAGGGAGGCTTCCAGTGGAGCGAGAAGTGGATTAAGATCTTACCCGTAGGTCTGTTATAGGGGGGTGACCAACCAGGAAGTCTCTGGCCGTCTTGGCCAGTGGGAGTTGGTTCCAAGTGAACCGGGCTGGGTTTCATTGTTAGTTCTCCCTACAGGGGATCTTCCACTGCTCTTAGCCATGGTCCCCACAGTTTCGCAAATTTACAATAGTTCCCCTGTCTAGTGAGACACACTCTTTCGCTGGAAATGGTTTGGTTTATGGTCGCCATCCAGTTTTCTACGGACGGGGGAGCGTGGGCCTGCCATTTTTGGGCGATTTATCTTGCAAGCCTGAAAAAGGCATCTCAATACTGCTTCCCAGCTGCCTGGTAGGACTCAAGTGTCCTCCATGCAGCCTAGTAAGCAAGTCAAAGCTTCTGGTTCAACAGAGAATCCAAAAGCCTTGTTAATCCTCACAATTATCTCTGTCCAGTAGCTATAAAGCTTAGGACACTTCCAAACCATATGGATAAGATCACCCTTGCCTTTGCATCTTGGGCATTCGTTATTTTGCCTCCATCCTAGTTTGAACATCTTTTGGGGAGTATAGTATACTCTGTACAGTAAGAACAAGTGGGACAATCTTTGCGATGGGGCCGTCGACACCAATACTCCTTGTTTCAATATCTTGTCCCATTGTTCAGAGGTCACTATCCCCAAATCGCCTTCCCACCCCTCTCTACTCTTGGAGGGACCTGCTCTACTTATTGCTCTAGTCCCTAGGATAGTGTACATTGACGAAATTAAGCCTTTAGATCAGGGGTCCTCAAACTACGGCCCGCGGGCCACATGCGGCCCGCGGAGGACTTTAAACCGGCCCGCCCGACGCTGAGAGGCAATGCCGGTTACACAGCAATCCCGCTGTGTCACAGAGATCAGTTCTGGCGCGCTGTGATAAATGTCCCGCCCTCCTCCTCCTAGACTAGCTCGTGTGATAGAGCCAGTGTGCTGTCTGTCACACAAGCTCGTCTAGGAGGAGGAGGGCGGGACATTTCTCACAGCGCGCCAGAACTGTTACTACAGTGAGAGCACAGCACAACGTGGGAGTCAGAGCCAGACCGCGACACAGCACAGCGTGTCAGAGCACAGCGTGTCAGAGCACAGTAAGGAGAAGGCTGTGAGAGGGTGACAATGGTGAGTGAGGGGGGGGGGGTCTTGGCTTCCAATGATGATGATGATGATGATTTTGTGATAATGGGGGGGGGCAGATGGCTTCCAATGATGATGATGATTTTGTGATAATGGGGGGGGGGGGGGTGGGATGGCTTGCAATGATGATGATGATGATGATGATGATGATTTTGTGATAATGGGGGGGGGGACAGATGGCTTCCAATGATGATGATGATTTTGTGATGATGGGGGGGGGGGGTGGCTTGCAATGATGATGATGATGATGATGATAATGGTGTTGTGATAATGGGGGGGGGGACAAATGGCTTGCGATGATGATGATTTTGTGATGATGGGGGGGGGGGGACAGATGGCTTGCGATGATGATGATTTTGTGATGATGGGGGGGGGGGGGTGGTGGCTTGCAATGATGATGATGGTTTTGTGATAATGGGGGGGAATGGGGGGATGAGGGAAGAGATGGCTTGCGATGATGATGAGTTTGTGATGATGGGGGGGAGGGCATGGCTTGCAATGATCTTTGCGATGATGATGATGGCGATGGCTTGCGATGATGATGATTCTGTGATGATGGCGGGGGGGGGAGAGATGGCTTGCGATGATGATGATGATGATGAATATTTTGTGATGATGGGGGCGTAGATGGCTTGCCATGATGATGATGATGATTTTGTGATGAGGGGGGGGGGGGAGATGGCTTGCGATGAAGATGATTTTGTGATGGGGGGGAGATGGCTTGCTAAGATGATGATTTTGTGATGATGGGGGGGGGGGGAGATGGCTTGCGATGATGATGATGATTTTGTGATGAGGAGGGAGATGTCTTGCGATGATGATGATTTTGTTATGATGGGGGGGGGATAGCTTGCGATGATGATGATTTTGTGATGGGGGGGGGGGGGAATTGTTCATAGTTTTTTTATAGTCCGGCCCTCTAACGGTCTGAGGGACAGTGAACCGGCCCCCCGTTTAAAAAGTTTGAGGATCCCTGCTTTTAGATGTTCTGGCCTTAATTACTTTGACGAGGGCAGGAATCTTAACCCATGTAACAGTTTGTGATCTAAATTGGGTTTGAATGGCGTGGCGGACCTGGAGGTACGTATAGAACGTCTTGTTAGATATATTATATTCCCTTGCCACTTCCAAGAATGATTAAACAGGAAACTTTAAAACAGGTTGGTCCCCCTTACCTGTTTCTGAACACCAATCTGTGCAACGAGCGGCTCCCGTCCCGAGTCCCTCAACAGGGTGCCGTCGCCTCCAGGATGATGCCGCAGGCTGCACTGCCTGCTGGTGCAGGATCGTTCCATCTGTTGCTCTGCCTCCTGCAGCCCTCGCTCCTTCACATCATGTGGCTGAGCGGCCAGGGGAACCAGGGGAGGGGCCACTTACATCACTCATAGATGTAGGATGTAGGCGCTGTGTAGGCTGCGTAGCCAAGGACGAGATGGTGAGACTGTCACACATTGAGACGGAGTGACTGCACAGGTCAGCGCCGCTGTGGGGTCTCCCACAGCGGCAGCCCACACCACACACACACTCTCTCGATGATTGGGCGACTGTCACGGACCAGTACATTTTCCGCCCTGTTCCCTGGCGCCGTAAGGCAAGTGCCCATGTTGCCTTGCGCTAGCGCCGGCCCTGAGTGGACATATACTGCGACAGTGTGGGCCGGCTGTGCAGAATTAAGTGTGTATGTATATAGATATATATATTTATATACACACATGACACATTTCCAGGTAGAGGGTGCCTGCCTGCCCTGCTGTTTCATGATTCGTCACAGCACATGAGGATCACAGGGTCCCAGGCAGTGATTGACTGCCAGCACCCGGCGATTGGCTCTGAGTCTCACAGAAAACACAGCTCTGTGAGTGTAAACGGCACAGAGCTGTGTTCAGTGACAGGGAATCTAGCTGTTTTTTTATTCTCTGCTAAGCAGGGAGTCAAAACTAGAGCCCCAGTAAAAACGGCAAAAATAAAAACCCAGAGGGGATCAAATGCCACAAAAAGAAATCTCTATTTGTGTATAGTACTGCATGAAATCGCAATTTTAACCTCAATGGCCTGGTAAATCTTCCGGAGGGTAAGTGAGAGATTGTTGGTCCGTTAAAGTTCATCCAGGTCTACTTGTCCAACTAACACTACCCTCTCCAGAGGCAGCTGCTGTTTAATGGTGTCTACATTGCTCCTCCATAAATAGAGGCGCCGCCTTAAGACAGGAAACATGTTGCTGGCTGGATCACTATATTACTCCTTGTAACTCATTCCCAAAAAAGATGTAAATAGTCAAAACACACACACAAATTATTTAAAAAAAAGTATTTTATTAAGATAAAAATTACCCCCAAATAAACAATATAAATCCTACATCATTCACATTGTCCAGTTTTAGACACATTGTTAATCACAATGAACGACAACCCACTGACATAAATATACCGTCCCACACCATAAACCAACAAACTCCTGTCACCAATAAATTGGGACCACTGGCACCAGTGTTGGGGGTTTTTGTTAAAGACCACTGATACCAATGATGAATTTTCTCTACAGTGTTCATTGTGGTACATTGCAATAAAAGGAGCTGTACCAAAATGTTCATTGCTTTCCTAAACACGTACACAATGCACCTTACTACTTTCACAGTACACTAACTACTCATGTAATATACGTATACAATCAGGGTTGTAGCCGGGGACGAAGGATTGTTAGCTGTGGTGAATTCTGTATCGACTTAATTAAGCCTATTTTATTTTAAAATGTTTTTAATACTTTCTTGTATTGAAAAGACTGATTCAAGCTTAAAAAGTAGCGAGGACACAGTTTGACAAGGTCAAGATGCCCTTGTCCCGGCACTACCTTGCCTCACACATTACAGATTCTTGCCTGAAAAGTTGCTTGGCTTTCATGCAGACACTTTGGCTTTTGTACTTTAAGTTACAAACCTGGATGAGAAATGCCAATTTTTCTTTGACTTTCATTTGGTACATGGGTGTTCCATCTCTGTGGTATGAGTATTGAAGCCAGACCTAACCGGGCAACTACTATTTTCAGAAGACTAGAAATGCCAGCCCACATTTTTTTTTCTCCTGACAAATTAACTTAACATACTTGTTTCTCTTCACAAGCATGATAAATAGTTTCTGCGATCACAGTAAAAAACTTTTTTGTTTTCGCTAACTCACATAACTAAAAAACAGTCAAAGGGAACTAATAAAGTATTCCATCCACAACATATCATAAAAAGGCCTGGCTCATCTACTGCAGAACTGAATAGAAATCAATAATGAGTGCACAGAATGAACGCTTGAATTTTAAGAACCCTCATGAAGAGCTTAGCAAAACTTCCCTTGTGCTCTTCTACAAAAGACATTAAGAAAGGATCCTGGCTCAGACAGTTGTAATTGGCTATTCCAAATGATTTGATTTACAAGTTCAAAATCACAGGGGAAAAAAAGGAGAATGCAATTTTTGTAGTTTAGTGTTTGTTTTACTGCTAAAAAGCACAATTTTAGGTAACATACAAAATTAATGTAGACATGGGGGTTCTGCTCTTAATATTATTTAGTGAGCCACTCACCTAGTAGTACTAGGGGGTGTAATCAAAAAATGTATGTAAAAAAAAAAAACCGCAAAGACAAAATACTTCCAATCATAGTTAAATCCATAAAATGCATCCCATTTTTTCCTCCCTGGTACAGGTTAGTTTTTTTTTTATTGATGGTGGGTCTTGGGAGGTTTTTGCCTCTGTAGAGTAAAGTGGTGGAGAACTAATTAGGGTTTTGATGTTATGTGCTGTTGTGCCACCATTAGGCGTAATAAATGTTGTGGAGGTAACTCTGATTGGGTGTATTTTGTCTTTCCTGTTTTTTGTTTGAGTTTTTAGATAAAGCAATATCAGACTACTGCCTACAGCTAGAAAATAATCCCACCTACAGTTGTACTGGTTATCGGACGTACCATACATACACAGTGAATTTCAGTACCGTACCCCACCTTCCTCACACCCCCTCTTTCTTTCTTGTTATCTTCCACTTCCCTCCTTCCTTCTTCTAAGACTTTTTTTTTCTTTAAAATCTGCTTTTGGCTCCCTGACCAACCTCAGGAGGCACGCCTGTGAGCTGCTACCTCAATGACACGAATATTTAGAGCTCCATCAATGCGTGTGCTATAACATTTATTCCCATTGTTGTGTGGAATCCACAGCTGCATAGGCACCCTTGTATGTGACTGTTCCCCTTGTTAACCTTTCGAGATTTGTATCTGCTTCTGTACCAAGCCTGATTTATACACAGTTGCATCTGTGGTGAGCCTTCATACATGCATGTCTTGTTTCTTCTGACTTTTAATTAATAAAATCTTTGAATGTGAAAAAAAGAAAATAATCCATGTTGCCCTTCAGACTCACCAAATCTAGGAACTTGAGTGATCTTAGTACAACTGGTAATACTGAGAATAATTT
Source organism: Rana kukunoris (assembly GCA_029574335.1). Taxonomy (NCBI): domain Eukaryota; kingdom Metazoa; phylum Chordata; class Amphibia; order Anura; family Ranidae; genus Rana; species Rana kukunoris. The sequence continues at coordinate 587,658,044 of CM056049.1, read as the reverse complement.
TACAACCAATATGATAACTTTGTTCCTAGCTATATAAATGTAACTATAAAGCTTATGTAAAGAGGAGTTCCAGGTATGGATATTGTATTCATAGTATACAACTATATGTATATGCCATGCCTGGCCAATGCCCCTGGAAACTGGAAATCACTGACAACTATGGGTGCAATGGATCGTCACCGATCCGTGATCCGACCAGGTCACCCCGTTCGGATCGGCACACCCCGCGATCCGCGGAGCGCTCCGGAGCCTTGGCCTAGGAAAGTCCCCGGCTTCGGCCTAGCTCCGGAGCGGCGGCCATCTTGGTACACCTGGCGGCGGCCCTCCTCTCTGTTCACACCCACAGAGGAGGAGGAGCCCGCGCTCGAGGGAAACACACGCCGCTGTCTGAGGTCTGCACTACTGTGGGGGTTGCTGTCTGAGGTCTGCACTACTGTGGGGGTTACTGTCTGAGGTCTGCACTACTGGGGGGTTACCGTCTGAGGTCTGCACTACTGTGGGGTGTCTGTACTGAGGGGGGGTCTGTACTGAGGGGGGTACCATAGTGGGTGGGGGGTGACACCATTTTTATTATTTTTTGCACCGAGTGATGCCACTGCAGTGAGGGGGGGGGAGATGTGGATATTACAGTGGGGGGGGAAGTGGATATTACAGTGGGGGAGATTTTTTATTTTTTTTGCTGATCCGAAAAAGTATCCGTGACTCCTGATCCGAGGAACGATCCAAACCGTGAGTTTTTTGATCCGTTGCACCTCTACTGACAACACTACACCAGTGACACTGTTACTCCAGGCATTCCCCACTTGTTTCCAGGTGTCCCACAGAACGGCTGCCCTGCTACTTTGTGAACACAAGAGTTTGGCCACTCAGTATTGGCACCATTCAGAGAATGCATTTTCTAAATAAACGCAAAACATTCTCTGATTTGACGAGGCGGAGAGTGTAACATCACTGCTCCTCATGTCCACCATGTCCAATAAGAGAACAATTTGCATTAATGCATGCATTCATTCATTACACTCTGAATGGGGCATGTGCAGAGCAGCCAGTCTTTTGTGTTCAGAATACAACTGGACAGCCATTTAGCTCAGGACCAGGAAGCAAGTGGAGATCGCTGGAGTAGCGGTGTCTACTATAGTGATTTCCAGCTTCCAGAAGCATCGGCCAGGTATGGTATATGCATACGGTAGTTACAATGGTCCAAACCATTCTATACCTGGAATTCCTCTTTTAATATTTTAATTTTGTAAACTGATTATATATACATTCACCAAATTTGGTAGAAACACTATGCCAACTCCAGGTAAGAGCCTACCTTTGCTCTTACAACAGGCACAATTCTTCACAGCATGGATTCCACAAATATTCCTTGGAGATTCTGGTTTATGTTGACATGATTGCAATATGTAATTTCTGCAGTTTTGTTCAGCTGCACATCAAAGCGTCAAATCTACCTTTCTACCACATCCCAAAGGCATTCAGAATCAGATCTGATGACTGGCCCTCTATCAGTCTACCTCAGCAGAAATTGTTGTGTAATGAGGTAGCAAAATGGCCTTTAACTCCTTCCTTCCAGGTCCATGAGTGGCCTCCCTAATCCAGCACTGGTCACGTAGAGAACACCTGCAGGTGGGTAGC